>KK119588.1:322818-349316 GCA_000611955.2 Stegodyphus mimosarum
TGGTTGCTTTCCTTTTCAGTCTAAGTGGAATATAGCTTAACTCTACAAATCTACATAGGAGCATGAAATCTTTATATGATTATCTGTCTAGAGTATACTGTTATCGGATTATGCAAGGATTACATTTTAATACGTTACTTTTCTTTCCGAAATGCAAAAGCAACATAGATTAATTGAACCCAGTAATTGGTTTATTTATACCATTTAATGTTATGACTCACGCATACGATTGCCTGAATATTTTTGTCATCTGCATAATGACGAAGTGCTCATAATTTTAGTTTTTTTGGTGCATGTTATACACTTTTAACTATGTTTATAACGACGTGTTCACAGTTCTTTCACTCCACATCGTTCAGATGAAAGGATCTTTAAGCTTACTGAAACGCTGTAAGGCCTACTGAAAGAAAACAATTCAATTATAAATACTTTTCCAAAATTGAATTCAAATTTAGTTCTAGCATAGCAATGAAAGCAATGAAAATTATGAAAACTTGTTCGCTTGCTCAAATTTTCTCGAAATTATAGCACTTCTGAAACCGGAACAACTCCAGTCTCTAATTAACATAAAATATTATTTTTTTGAAGTTAATGATATTTACTTGTAAATTAGAACCAGACCATAACCAATAAATCATACGTAGTTACTGTAAAATAAAACCACAAAATCTACTTTTAAATTGGGGTAAAAGACACCAAGTTCTGATCTTCCTGACAATCCTTATTTAGATGTCCTTAAAAGTCCTTATTTAGATGGGCTGTCTATATTAAAGTCTTACATGGCATCAAGAAGTAAATTAGAGAATATTAAAGTTTATAGTTTTAACGGCTCTGTTTACAGCCTAAAACAGTTTTTCGAGTTTAGACAGTTTGTAGAGACCTTAGGTTACTTCGAAGCAGGAGATGTGAAAAATGAGTAACGCCTTCGCCGAGACTCGAACCACGGAACTTTGGAATACGCGCCCGGCATGCTGACCACTGCACCACGAAGGCATACGAAGAAGGTGGGGAAAATACTTTATAAGGTATTTCTCCCTCCTTCTTCACATGCCTTCGTGGTGTAGTGGTCAGCACGCTGGATCCGTATGCGAGAGGTCCGTGGTTCGATTCCTGGCAAAGGCGTCGCTCCTTTTTCATGAGTCTACTTTCAAAAAATACCTAATGTCTCTACAACTGGCGCTCGAACTAAAAAGGTGGTGGATGATGATTCTCTACCGCCGGGATTTGGCGATTAGGTCCACCAAACCTTAGTTTCCCTTTAAAAGGGGGAGTATGTAATGTATTTCTCCCGCCTTCTTCGCATGCCTTCGTGGGGTAGTGGTCAGCACGCTCGACGCGTAACCGACAGGTCTGTGGTTCGATTCCCGGCGAGGGCATTGCTCATTTTTCATCTCTCCTGTTTCTAAGTAACCTAATGACTCTACAAAGTTAAGAACATAAATTAAATTTTTCGAAACTGTTATATTTCGAAACTGTAAAGTAATTTACTGCAGTAACCTAAATTCCATATATTACTTTAAGAAATTTCACAGTTTAGTGACTTAAATCAGGAAAATCATAAATATGTTTTTATTAAACAAATATCAAACATTACATAATACGAATGCAAAATTTATATTACCTTATTATTCAATAACACATGTTATTATCAGTTGATGTTTCGCAATTTCTTTCGAAGGTAGGTTTAAAGTATTCGCTGTCCCTTGCGCTCCACATTTGTATTATACTACTTTCTGTTTTCTTTGAAAATATTCCTTTGAATGCCTGAAGAAAATGCATTATTGGATTTTCATAAAATTTCCACACATGAAGAGAAAAGAACATATTCTTAAGCCGGGAGCAAGGTGAGTTTATAAAAATTCTTTTTGCTATTCGAGGTCGCCATAGTAACGGCTGCATTTTGCAGAACACAGTTTTAATGGTATTAATTCTACGGTATATTTACATATCTAAACAAGCGACAGTAGACCTAAATGAGCTTAAAGACAGAACTAGATTCATTCTAAAACGGCATTAAGCTATATCGGTGACTAATTCTCGGAAGAAAACTAAGCATTCTCGGAACAATCTCGGATGAAAACAGATTTTAAAGCTGATGCTTTAAAATCTGTTTCAGAAGCTATATTTGTTCAATTAATATTTTCAAAAGCAAGTTACGCAGCTTTCTGTGCCCAGCAAAAGGCATCATAAATATTTATTTGCAGCTGTAAAAAATGGATGAAAAATAAATTATGCAGTTCTTCTTATATGGTAAAATGCAGTCTTAAATATTTATTTATTGCAAAAACTTTCTAAGGATTTTATTGTAAAGCATAAATCAACTTTTGGTGATTTGCTTGGCGAAGATTCATAGAATCATATCTTACTCTTAGAACTAAAATTAAATTGTTAAATAAGATTTTTTAATCCACGAAGCTTTTTTACCGAGATTACAAAATTTTACTGAAATAAATTTTTCTAGAGCTCTGTTAACATCACTGAAATTCTTAAATTTATGCAAGTTTTTAAGTCTTGGAAGATCACCAATTTCCAAGAATAATAGGGTTTATAGTTTCATATTAGAATTTTGAGGTAAGTCTGCTTAAATTACGAGTTTTGTCATCTCTGATTTAAGCTCTACATGGACGGACCTTATACCTCCGTATTAGGTGGAGGAAAGGGAAATAATTGGTGCGATGCTAAAAATTTACTGGTTTTAACTACTGTTTTGACCTTTAAGTTTTAAATTTCTGAATACTCAACTTATCTTGGTTTCACGACAAACTAAAATAACAGACTAAAAGGTTCTACTAAACTGCAGGGGAAGGAGGAGGAACTCACTGATTGAACTAACTCAAGTAATATTTAAATAACTAGTTCTTAGTTATCACTTAACTCAATCAATCAAAATCTCACAGAATAAATTTTGCCCTGAAATAAGAAGGAATAAATCTTCACTGGTACTCGGTAGAATAGAATTATATCTCTCAAGCAAAACATTTCTTAAATTTGCTTAAATTTCATATTCAACCATTTCTAAAATTTACTCAAGAGCACAAGTTCAAATTCACTAAACACTTCATAAGCACCAGAGAAGAAATATTCAAAAACAATCAATCAGTTCCACTACAGAAAATCAAGCAATAATTTTAACTTTCCTGGCACCTCAAAAAGCATTGCAAATTTAGTCTAAAACACAATCAAAGAATCATTAATACGTGGTTAGCACATATTCGTTAAAAGGTCGCGTTATGAGTAACCTAAATGCACAAACAATTTTACAATACCCCAAGCAAAATCTCCAAGTTTCTAAAAAGCCTCACGTCTCAAACAAATGAAGTGACTGAATATTTAAATGACTGATGCACGCACGCACGCACAAACAAACAAACAAACACACACACACAAAAAAGCAAGTAAAAATATAAAATCAAACACATTTATTAATATCTTGAATATCCTAATTCAGAAATCTGGCTAGACTACCCTTATATACCATAGTAAATAATATTCCACATTAAATTTCAATCAAGAGTCATTTATCAAGATCATATTTTCAATTTAACATAATAAACGATCATTTAGATTACACTAGAACATTAAATTAATTATTTAAACTAGATCTCACATAAACTAATATAATATAGAAATTACAATTAACGGAATTACGCATTTTGTGGACAATTTTAAATTCTCCTAAAGGCACAAACATTTTTCTCTATTACCAGATGGAATTCTCTTTCTACCAGTTACGCAAAATTAATTTAAATTACTCTTACTTGACAAATACTATAATGGTACTAATAAAAATATAAGATAACTCACAAATTAAGTTGGTGAAACAAATCTTAATCCTTCAAAATAACTGGTCATTAACTTGAAATATGAGTCTCTTCTTAAAATACACACATATATGTATATATAAATGAATCATATTACTATTCCACCATGGAATTAAGATAGACAGAGAATAGAGAAAGAGGGACAAATATAATTTTTAAATTTCACTCACAGGTGGAAGACAACTTTTCCGAATCTAAGATCATTTTTCTGTCAAAAACACTTTCGGGAGAGTTCAGTTATTATCAGGAACCCAATGTAAAATTCTTGTATCTGGAACTTTATCAATTCATTAACTGCCGGAGCTGGATACCAAGAACCAACCCTTCTATCAGGAAAGCATCTAGTAACTTCTTTAAATCATGAACTGCCTGAGTTAGATACCAAGAACCAACCTTTCTATCAGGAAAGCATCTGGGATCTTCCTTTAATCTTGAACTGCAGGAGCTGGATACCAAGAACCAACCCTTCTATCAGGAACACTTCGAGAATGACTATATATAGTTCTCAGAGAAGGATAATGAAGAAGAAGCGATGCTATATTTTGTGTAGAGCTCTTGTCTTCACGCAACGAAAATTCTCATCAGTCAAATGTGGAGAGAAACGCTGCTCAAATTACAGGCGCAGGCCGTCCGCAGCAGGGTAAGCCCGCAACTGAGCAATCGCCTCCAAGATCTCTTTAAACTAACTTCACCACTCAAAAATTACGACTTCGTCTCTCTTTAATACCCGTCCTCAGATCGCAAGCGCGAGCCACCAGCAAGAGTGAAGTTCGATCTCAGCGCAAAAGCTCCCTCTGTCTCTGAACTCTTCTCTTCTGTGCTTGTACCGCACTCCTCACCTCGTGCAAGAACCGAGGAAAACTCGGTTTCTCCTACCATTAAATATTAGAGAACAAAACTTACGCATTAAATTAAATTTCACCAACCCGAGACTTCCTTATTATTTTAACTGAGCAACTTCACCCCCTCAATGAATCAAAACAGAGCCATTGTCCACAGTTGACGCATGGCCAGCTGCAAGTGAGTCACCCTACGCTTGAGACTAAAAAAATTCCAGCCCCGCCGCTAACAAGCGGAAAAATCCAAGGAGAACAACAAAACTGCCCTTTCAAAATCAAATTTTACAGCCGCTCCTTTCTTCCGAAGGAACTGGTTTAGATAAGCATTGCAACATTCACAAAGCGAGAGTGCAAGTGAAAACGAGAAGGCCAATTTACGACTTCCTTTACAGCCCAATAACCAAAAGCCCCCAGCGTAGACATGGGAAACACATTATATCGCCCTGAGTTCTTACGATTTCCTCTACTGCCCAATAACAAAACCCTCCCCAGCGAAGACATGGGAAACACATTATACCGCCTTGAGGTTCTAACTGTTGTCTTAAAAGCTATTTCCACAAATGTGATTTCCGTTCAAAGACGTTCCCTTTCTTCGTTAGAAAATTACTTAAATGACATAACACACTTAAAATTCGCGACACAACATAATCAAAAAGCCTGCAAAAGGGGAATCATCGTTGAGTACTCATAAATTGTTCGCAATAGAATCCTGCTGCACTGGGGCAGAGTTTTAAAATTTTGAAATCTCTCTTAGTATCCTCCTGAACCAGTAACCAGAGTCACCCTTCCTAGGCGCACAGAGACCACGAATGGCCGAGAAGCCTGTTGAAGAACTTGACATAGCCGTCACGCTATCCACTGGGATAGCCTAAGCCACTATCGTCCGGGACAGAATAGACTGCCCTTTCTGGTCCTAGGAACCGGGTCCATGTTATTGTATCACCAGAGCCCCTATTGTCATGATAAAATACCAAGTCAGTATATGCAATCCCAGTGAGTGAAATTTTAAGCAAACACTACTTGCAGGTGTTTATATCTATTTATGAACTTCTGGAACATTTCAGTAACAATATGAAAGATAAATTTATTTTGAACAATAACAGTAGCCCCCTTCCGCAAAATCGAAGATGAAATTAGAATTTATATATGACGTTTTAATAATAATTATTTTGCGAATCAAACCTTTAGTAACAGTTTGCGACCTATCTGGAGACTCTAAATGTTTGTAAAAAATCTGAAATGCGCAATTAATATAGCATTTTTATTTCCTTGTACGATGTAAAGGAATTTCAGGTATCATATTTCAACGAAAATATTCATTTTGACCGCTCTCGAATCCACTTGAACGATGTTTTTGCGTGACATCTGTACATACCGACAGAATAAAGGACTATTTTGTTTTTTCAAAACGGATTGTAAAATGAATTTAAAATGGTTTTCAGAAGAGATTATTTTCGTGACGTCTGTACGTACTTACGTACTCATGTATCTCGCATAACTCAAAAACGAGTAGCCTCAGAACGTTGAAATTTTGTATATGGAACTACCACAACACGTAGTTGTGCACCTCTATTTTGGCTGCAATCGGCCGCACCAAAAGTATATTTCCATATATATCGATATCTATCTATCTATCTATCTATCTATCTATATATATATAAAAAATATATACACTCTTAGACAAAAAAAAAAACGACGTACCGAGAAGATATAAAGCAAATTGGACACAAACTGATATGAATACAGGTTTCCACCGAAAATACAAAATTTTACATTTTGCCTGCCAATGAATGAACAGTTGTCGCTACAGCGCATCTGATTTGTGTAACTGGCAGGATATTTAAGAGGAGAAATTACGATTCCAGGTCATAAATTCTTCACGAATTTCAGTCCGTGTACTCTGGTAGACAGTAACTATGCCTCGAATACAGGTCCACGAACGATATACACAGATGTCAGAATTTGAGAGAGGGCGTGTAGTTGGGCTCAAAGAAGCCGGTTGGTCTTATCGGCGAATAGCTCGACATTTGAACAGGAGGGATGCCATTATTAGAGACGATGTTGGCAGGAATGGGGGAACACAGCGGCAAGAATAAAGCGGTAGGCCTAGAGAAACGTGAAGACCGAGCAATCGTCAGAGCGGCATTTACAGCCCCAGATGCATCATTATCATCGATTGTTCATGCAACTAGTGCTTCAGTGACCTCAAGGACCATTTATAGACGGCTCACAGAAAGGAGGCTGAGGTCACGGCGCCCCTTGCACCGACTGCCATTGACCTCTGTACAACGTAAAGCCCGTTTGCAGTGGTGTCGGGTTCATTCGCACTGGAATGTCACTGACTGGAGTAGAATAGTCTTCAGTGATCAGTCCCGCTTTGAACTGAGCCCCGATAACCAGCGAAGCCGAGTCTGGAAACGGTCCGGACAGCGGTGTGATACCAGCCTGACTGTCTTCCGGCAGACAGGCCGACAACCAGGAATGATGGTCTGGGGTGCCATTTCTTTTCATAGTAGGACCCCTTTGGTTATCATCCGTCGCAACCTTACAGCACAGCGGTACGTCGACGAAGTTCTAAGGCCCGTTGTGTTGCCCTTTATGTCACGCGAGGCGTGGGGGTATACATTTCACTAAGATAATACCCGCCCTCACGCTGCACATATTTCTACTGCTTGCCTTAGTGCTTGCCGAACATTACCTGCCGGCAAGGTCGCCGGATCTCTCTTATATTGAGCACGTTTGGAGCATTATGGGCAGGGCCCTCCAACCAGCTCGGGATGTTGATGATATAACGCGCCAGTTGGACAGAGTTTGGCACGATATCCGTCAGGAGGGCATCCGCAGCCTCTATCAATCGATGCCAAGCCGAATAACTGCTTGCATAAGGGCGAGAGGTGGACAAACGCGTTACTGACTTTTTCACTTTGTGAAGCTCTATCACTTCAATAAATCATCCAATTTTTCTCAAACTGTAATCGTTTGTTTTTCTGTACATGTGCATCACTTCTACCGATTTTCGTCCCATTCGGATAACTCCTTCTTGGTGCGTCGTTTTTCTTGTCTAAGAGTGTATATATATATTAAAATATATATATATATATATATATATTATATATACATACATCGATAAAAATATATATATATATACATACATAGATACAAATATATGTATACTACTATACATGTATAATACTGAAAGCCCCCTGTATCCATCTGCAGATTCAAAAACTCTGATGTTTAAATTTCACCAACACTAAGCAAGAATTGTCACGTGAAACGCCAGATGAGGAAAGCAAAGGCAGTTTTGAATCTTTTCATTCAGTCTTCGTAGATTTTACTGGCATTTCATTTTGATATGCTACGTTTGTTTGTTTCGTTTGTTGCCTTTCACCTAATTTATCGACTGGAAAAGTATAAAAATGGTTTTTAAAAGTTTAAAATTAAATACCTAAGCACACTATTTCTTCCTTAAACTACTATTCAATTATTCATATTTTCATTAACGAACATCTTTCATTTCGACGTGCATTTGATCAATGTTATTATACCACAAGATTTGCTCTTAGATTACGTTATAGACTCAAGTCTGCTTGAAAGCAATTATTCGCTTTGTGTCTTCATTTCTTCAGCTTGTGTAAGTGAGTGATGTCGGTATTGGGAAGAGCTTATTCTTGATTTCTGCTGACCTTGGTATTCATATTTTTCCTTATTAAGAAAGAGATGATACATATGAAACTTTGCATCAAATATACTTTTAATGCAGGAGTTTCAGATAAATATCAAGCTGTCTGGTCAATAATCTTATTGCCACCGAAAAGCATCAACATATTATTGATAAGTATATTGTTTTTGAATCTTTTATATTACAAGGCAATGCACTGCTGCAGTTTTAGAGATAAATAAAAGATCTTTTGCATGAACAACAACAACACACTTGTGAAAATATAAGGCGTAACTAATAAAAAAAATCAGAGGTTAATTTAAAAAAACTGATGTGTACACCACATGACTTCCTTGTACGGAATATTAAATTATGCGCATTTTGCATTTCATTTGAACTCATAGGATTGAATTAAATCAATTTTGTCGATAGCGCATAAACCACAATAAAATGCACTCTCATTCACTATATCTGTTTACCATAGCGACACTCTGGCGCTAGGTTCACTTAACAGCGTTACATCTCATTCACTTTATAATTCAGAATGCACAAAAATTATGTATATCATCTGAAGAATTATCTAATCGCTGCCACGTGTTCTACTCAAATACTATAACAAAGCTAAAACGTTGAATGAAAGAAATTAAACAAACAGCCGAAGAAAAGAAACACTTTTCCAAAGACGATTAAGTAATTCTCATTCAATTAATTCAGTTCAAACTTCGCAACAAGACAAAAATACATTAAAAAATCAAAATATCTACACTTCTGGCCACAGTTAATGTAACACCCTGAAGGAAGCATGCAAATAATATGATATTTACAACATGCATTAGCGGAGGTGAGATATGCAAATGATTAGAACTTCAGCGCAGACGCACATCACGCGCGCCTGTGGCGCCACTTCAAAGCGCTATTTGAGGCTTGGAGTTTTCGACGATTTCAAGTTCGGCAATTGTGTTTTTCTTGTGCTTTTTTCAAAAACACGATCAATTATGCCTCGTAGTAAACAGTGATCATCGTTTGGTCAAGTATCCGAGTTCAACAGAGGAGGGATAGTGGCTTACCGAGAGTGTGGATTATCTTTCAGGGAAATCGGTAATCGTGTTTAACGAAACCAAACAACTGTAATACGGATATGTGACCGTTGGATGCGACATGCGATGGAGGATGTGGGAACCATGCCTCTACCATTGAGGTTAACTGGTATAGCGCCACGTCCACCTATGTCTAGGGTTTGGGCAGAGCGTGGTGTCACACAAACGCCTCGCACCGAGCGCCCAAACCCAGCGCCGGATTCATCCGGAGGACAGTCCCACGGACGAAAGCACCCGGGAATTCACTCTCACCCAACTGCCCGGGTCCACTATTAATTGAAACAAAAAAAAATGGTTTTACAGGGCCAAACAAGGGCATTGGGATACATTGTGTGATTCATGTTACAACTGCATTGACATTATTTGCTTAAAGTATTACTACACTTGATAATACATGCTTAACTTTTAAAACATTATTACGTTTAGAACACTGTTATTGGTACACACATATGTTTTACATCTGTTTACATACATTACGTTACCCATTACAAATTTTTAAAAGCACTATCATTAATTTCTTAAACGCTCTTGCTTTTACATCTACTTGTTTGCTTTACATTTAAAACACTTTCACGTTTAGAACTCTATTATTGCAATACACATTTACTTTTACGTCTGCATTTGTACATTATGTTTAATACATTGCTTCTGTTAATCACTGCATTAATTATTACGTTTCCATCTAATTACATGAGTACACCCTTAAATTTACTACTGCATATATACATTACATTACACATTACAACTCTTAAAAACACTATCATTAATCTTTAGAAACGCTCTTGCTTTTACATCTATTTTTTTGCATTACAATTAGAACACTTTTACGTTTAAGACACTATTATTGCATTACACACTTAAAATTACGTCTGCTTATGTACATTACGTCTAATACACTACTTCAAGTAATCACTGCATTAATCATTGGGCTTAAATCTGTTTGTATAAGTACACACTGACACTTACAACTGCTTATATACATTACATTACACATTACAACATTTAAAAACATGATCATTAATTTTTAAAAACGCTCTTGCATTTAATCTACTTGTTTGTTTTACATTTAAATATTATTACGTTTAGAACACTGTTATTGCAATACACATTCACTTTTACGTCTGCTTATGTACATTATGTTTAATACATTGCTTCTGTTAATCACTGCATTAATTAGTACATTTCAATCTAATTGCATGAGCACACTCTTACATTTACTACTGCATACATACACAGTCCAGTCACATTAATGTGACCACCATGTACTTTCCATGTCAGAGTTAAATAGCCAATCACAGAAGGCAGGTGGCAGCATAGTGCAGTTGAGCGTATATAAAGGGTGTGTGAGGGCTTCGGAAAACATTTCAATCGTTGGCGTAATGCAGAAACGAAGCGATTTATCCGACTTCCAAAAGGGCATGATCATTGGCTTTCGGGCCAAGGGTGGAAGCATTTCCGAAACGGCTGAGTTTGTGAACTGTTCGCGTGCCGCCGTGGTAAAAGTGTACCGTGCATGGCAAAATGGGACTGTCCAAAATCAGCGACGTGGCAAATGTGGTGCACCACGGGCCATAGATGACAGAGGCGAACGAAGATGCGTTCGGGCAGATAGACGGGCTACCGTTGAGCAACTGACCACCAAAATGAACCAAGGGGCTACCAAAAGTGTCTCCCAAAGTACTATTCAGCGAACATTGCTGCGTCTGGGCCTCCGAAGCAGACGCCTGGTTCGTGCACCTATGCTGACTGCTGTTCATCGACGGCGAAGGCTAGAATTTGCACGCCAGTACAGCAGCTGGACGTCCACTGAGTGGCGACAGGTTGCGTTTTCGGATGAATCGCGTTTTATGCTCCATCGGACAGATGGACGTTGGCGTATAAGGCGTGAAACCTCTGAAAGGAACCACCCTGCAACCATTGCCGGAACGGTCCAAGCTGGAGGCGGGAGCATTATGGTCTGGGGAATGTTTTCCTGGCATTCTCTAGGTTCACTGATCATTGTGGAAGGCACAATGGATCAATACAAGTACGCATCTGTCCTTGCGGACCATGTTCACCCCTACATGCGCATTGTTTTTCCTCAGGATGATGGCATCTTCCAGCAGGACAATGCGAGGTGCCATACAGCTGCCAGTGTACGTGCGTGGTTCGAAGAGCACCAGGATGAGTTTACCGTCCTCCCCTGGGCAGCAAACTCACCTGACTTAAACCCAATCGACCATCTGTGGGACCATCTTGATCGAGTTGTTCGCGCCATGGATCCTCAACCGCGTAATCTAGCGCAGCTGGCCACGGCATTAGAGTCGGCATGGCTCAACATCCCAGAGAACACCTTCAGGGACCTATGTGACTCTCTTCCTGCACGTCTCGCAGCAGTCCGCTCTGCGAAAGGTGGTTATTCTGGCTTTTGACAGATGGTCACATTAATGTGACTGGACTGTGTACATTACATTACACACTACAATCTTTAAAAACACTATCATTAATTTTTTAAGAACGCTCTCACATTTACATCTACTTGTTTGCGTTACATTTAAACATTATTACTTTTAGAACACTATTATTGCAATACGCACTTACATATACGTCTAATACACTGCTTCAGTTATTCACTGCATTAATTATTGCGTATTAATCTGGTTGCCTGGGTACACACTTAAATTTACAACTGCTTATATACATTACATTCCATTGCACATTGACATCCGCTTAGCAATTTTTGTGTTATTTACTGATATGGCTTACACGGACTAATCCGCTGCGCATAGGTTAGTACCTATGTCCTTGAACTTATTCATTATTTTGACTATTTGTTTCGTGAGATGCCTCTGCTTTGTAAGGTATTTGCAGAAGGCCTGCCTGTTTACCGTTAGGATTTGTATGTGAAGTCCCTCTGTTAATGGGCACTTCCCCACATAGTGCTCTGGGATGCCGCGTTCTCCGCAGCTACATTGTGCGGTGTTCGCGATGTTATGCCTGGCATAATAGTCCGGAAAAGGACCATGTCCGGATATGTATCTTACCAGTAGCGGGTGCGTTACCAGACGATCTCGGTTAACGTATGACATATGTTAGTGTGCTCTACGTCCCGTGACGCCGTTGTCCCATTCTTCTTGCCACAGGGACGTTGCGGCAATCATGAGACTTCTCTTGACATATGACTTCGGCCATGGGATTGTTATTTGCGCTGCATTTACAACTTCAGCTGCCTCTTTCGCCAATTTGTCAGCCAGCTCATTCCCGAAGTTTCCAACGTGAGCTTTAGTCCACTCTAATTTTATCTGCAGGTGCTGGTGGTCTCGTAATGTCGATTATATGGAGGCAATCGTTGGAGACTTATGTGCTGGATTTAGGATAGCATGTAGGGAGGAGAGGCAGTCTGTGATAATAAAGGCATTGCATATTTCCTTCCCAGTTACGTAGAGCAGGGCCTGTGCGATTGCTGTGACTTCGCCCTGAAAAACACTATTATTTGCATGTAAATTACCTTTCCACGTATGCTGCATGTTATGTTGCTTTATAACAGCATAAGAGCAGCCAACGTTCTCATGTAATTTCGAGCCGTCTGTATACAATTCAATGGACCTGTTGGTCCTTGGTTCGTTGTTTTTCAGGTTCACATTTACTCCTATACCCTGCATTGCTGAGTGGGTATCCAAAAGACTATTATCCCGCTCTAGGTCTTCTGGTGAATAAATGACATCTCCGAATGTTGCTATTTTGTGCAGCTGGATCACTAATTGCTGCGCTGCTTCTCGCTCTACGCTGATATGTAGAGGCATAATCCCTTTTATGACATTTAGAGCCGTAATGAGGTGGTCTTCAACGCCTTTGTAATGTTTAACAGTAATGGTCGCTGTAAGCTCAGTAGATGTCGTATCTTTCACCCCTGCATGGGGTTGGCCCATATTGCTGCGCCGTAGACTGCGATTTTTTCTGCCACGGTCGAATAGAGAGTCTTTTGGATGTATGGGTTTAAACGCCCTAAATGTTCTTGCATCTGTCGCAGTTGTTGGACTATTATTTTTGTACGTTTCTTAATTTCCATTACTTAAATTTTGGGTCGAAGATTAAACCTAAATATTTTAACTCCTTGACTATTCTTATTCTTTGCCCGTTTATTTTAATGCAGGGCTGGCGCACTAAGCTGCCCCCTTTTTTCGGAATAAGCATTATTTGTGATTTCAATTCTGCCATCTTTAGTTTGAGGGCGTCAAAACGTTGTTGAAAAATGGTGCAAGACTGGTTAGAATGTGCCTGCAATTCCTCTCTTGTTCTGCCTCTTATTATTAGGGCAGTATCGTCGGCATAGGTGACTACTTTAGTATGGCCAGGGCTGTGATACGACGACGTTATAGGTAATACTTCACAAACGCGGCCCTGCACAAGACCCATGCGGGCAGCCTTGTGTTTGCTTTTGTCTAATTACCCCATCATTTTGCACAAAGATGATTTGTCGATCCGGTTGGATGCAGGAGGGTACGACAAACCGACGTGTTGGATCGCATCCACATCAGTGCACCACTTCACGTGACGACAGGAGCATTGTGCGCATGGCAGTGATGGATCGCTCAATCACATCACGAACCATAGCACAGCACATTGAGTCTGTAACGCATCATACAGTGTTTGCGCGTACCATTCGACGCCGTTTACAGCAGAGTGGTCTGTCCGAAAGGCGTCCACTGCTTCGTCTACCCTTGGCGCAGAACCACAGATGTCTCCGCCGGCAATGGTGCGATGAAAGAAGGATGTGGACGGCAGAATGGAATGAAATTGTCTTTACTGACGTCACGCTTCTGTCTGCACCACCACGATGGTTGGATTCGAGTCTGGAGACACCGTGGAGAGAGGATGCTGAACAGCTGCATTATGCACCTCCACACTTGTTTTGTACCGGGTATTATGGTATTGAGCAGTATTGGATATCACTCTCCCATTCCTCTAGTACGCATTGCCGGTACTTTAAACAGCCAGCGCTACATCTCCGAGGTGATGGAGCCAGTTGTTCTCCCTTACTTTCAGGGCTTGCCCACAGCCATATTTCAACAGGATAATGCGCGACCACACGTGGCATGCATTGTCCAAGGGTTCTTCTTTAATCGCCAGATTGAATTGCTTCCCTGGCCGGCTCATTCTCCGGACCTTTCGCCGATAGAAAACATGTGGTCCATGGTTGCTGTACGTTTGACCCAGATTACATCTCAAGGTGCCACACCAGATCAACTTTGACAACGTGTGGAAGCTGCGTGGTCTTCTGTATCCCAAGAACACATCCAAAGTCTTTTTGAATCAATGCCGAGGCGTGTGGCAGTGGTGATCTCTAACAATGGCGGCTACTCTGGCTACTGATTCTGGAAGGAACCACACTTCACAGACGTCTATAAATTTAATCATTTGATACTTGGTCAACATGTTATCTACTAAATAAATTTTGTTGTGATATCTCTTGTCTTTCTTGGTGCTGCAATTTGGGTGGCCAGTAGTGTATAGCTGGCGAATGTAAAGGCCTTATTGCTAGTGTAACTATAACTGGAGAATTTAAAGGCCTTATTGCTATTGTAACTGTATAAGGTATTTCTCCCTCTTTCTTCGCATGCCTTCGTGGTGTAATGGTCAGCACACTGAGCCGGTATTTCAGAGGTCCGTGGTTCGATTCCCGGCGAAGGCGCTGCTAATTTTTCATGTCTCTTGCTACGAAATAACCTAATGTCTCTACACTGGCGCCCGAATGAAAAGGGTTGTGGATGATGACTCTCCACACCCAGGATTTGGCGACTAGGTCCCCTAAAACCCTAGTCGCCCTTTAAAAAGGGGAGTATATAAGGTATTTCTCCCTCTTTCTTCGCATGCCTTCGTGGTGTAATGGTCAGCACACTGAGCCGGTATTTCAGAGGTCCATGGTTCGATTCCCGGCGAAGGCGCTGCGAATTTTTCATGTCTCTTGCTACGAAATAACCTAATGTCTCTACAACTGTAACTGGCGAATGTAAAGTTATTGTTATTGTAACTAAAACTGGCGAATGTAAAGGCCTTATTGCTATTGTAATTATAACTGGTGAATGTAAATATTACTTTAAAAATGTGTTCTGAATTATAAGTTTTATTGAAAACTAAATAAGTTGAACACAAGGCATACATGGGGCTTACAATTCAGACAGCAACTTTGGCGAGAATTCAAACTACAATTTTAAATTTAAAACTAAATCTCAATCAGCCAAAGGCTACGCACAGTAATTTAAATGCAAAATTTGGGTTTTAAGCTTATACCGTGGCAGTATTATCGGGAGGAATAAAGCAACAAAGACATGAGCTCTTAACTTAGAATAGCAAACTAGTAACATGGCCTTCAGCAGGCAGAACACGCTCTGTCTCAACAATCTCAAACCCTCACTTAAATAGTTGAATATAAGCTAACTTGATTTTTGGCAAGAAAACGAAACCAGAGAAGTGACAGTACAGTTTCAAAACATAAACTAACTAGTTAACTAGCATAAATAAACTTTAAAACTTACAGGGAGATTTAAAACTTTTTCGATATAAAATACATTTTCGCTGCGATTATACTTACTAAAATATCAGACACGTAACATTCAGATAAGAAATTTAACCATCATAAAATTTTATCCAAAATAATAGTGCCACTAGTATGGTAGTTCGAGTTAAAAATGAGATTTCTAGTTCAAACTAAAGTTAAACAGAATACAACTACATTATTTTACCAATGAAATTTGCATTAAATACCATAGTGACTGTGCAAAAAATTACCAGTAATTATGATGTTTCGGAATATTTAATCATATATAAAACCAAATGATCTTTTTTAATTCTCCCAATTAGACTCCCCCGTTTTTACATAGCATAGAGCAAAATCAGTCTACATTTCGCTTTTGTCACAAATGCTATACTTCTAAAAGTTCGCTGTATGTATAACGCTACAACAAGCCTCCTATGATTAAAAAATTATAAATGATTTCCATACAGGCTCACAACATATGTTATGCTTAAGTCTATGTCAGTAATGATGCTTTCTAAAACACTCATTTTGCAATGATGAAACTTTGTCAATTCTTTTTATATTTCGTATACTGAACAGGATTTTAAACAGCTAACACAATAGATCGCTTTTAACGCAAAATAAATTTTGATGGGCATCGTACTTACTATTTTAAGCCGCAATGGCTTTTTTTAGAATATGATTAATATTGGCCAAGAAAGAAAGCTTTATATTTTGAAATTTGATTGTGTTGAATAAATTTTGACTTTAAATTAGAGTTTATCATGATTTTGCCTTAAGATACGACTTTCTGCTAGAAAAGTGGCTTTTATGAACATTAAAAAAATTAAGAACTTTATAGTGGCGTCATAGGCACTTAACGTGAAATGGTTAACGGTAACTGAAAAAAGTCAGCTTTCATTTGACTCTAATTTGCAAAATTTCAATTCATTTTCATTTAAAATCAATGCCAATGCTTAATTTTTTGAAAAAACTAGCATTAAAACTTGTATCTAGTGTGTTAAGATGTTGATTTGGTTATCAGAGAGTAACATGAACAGTCTTAATTTCATTTCCCATTTACACTGTCATAAAGATTTTTTTAAATGTGTTTTTTTGGCTTTATTTGTTCATTTATATTTCTTTGCTCAAGTCATTCGAGATGTACCCAAACTAATGAGTATAAAATGGAAAGGGGCATCTGGAGAGGGTATAGCAGTTAAATTATGTTTTGATAATACTTTGTATTAGTTTTTTAGCCCAAAGGGGCTTTGTCCCTGAAGGACTATTGTTTTCGTTTTGCGATTTTGCGTCGGAAACATTAAATGTCGGTTCACTTTTCAAATAGTTGCCACCAAATATTCCAGCCCTGTATTATATTTAAAGAAATTAAATAATGAAGAATGAGCATAAATGTAGGTATGTTTCTCGCATTGTGATGAAACGACGGTACCTAGAGCCATTGAATTCTGAATGACGTAATCCTGCTGCGAATATGGGCATCTGGAAGCCAAAATTTGAAATTTGGAATTTGTTTTATTATCGATTTCATATTTTGTAAAACGTAACGAATTTTTGATTAAGAAACTCATGGATTTCAAAGCGAGCAATGACAAGGTTGTACAAAGAAAAAAAAATCTCCAGCACGTGAGACTGTGTATAGGAAATTCTAAAGATATGCTCAGTTTAAAATTATTTTGCGATATTGTTCTTTAACTGAATTTTATGGTTTAAGTGCGAAGAACATGATATATAATAAATAAAGGTAAAACACAAAATGTTGAAAAAACGCCCCTTTGGAAGTAATTAAAAATCTGAAACCTTTCAGATTTGCTTTTCTTTTTTTAATGGTACATTAACTGCGCTAAAATCATAAGTTAAGCTATACCCGTGTGAGGATATTTTGTCTTAGCTTATTCACGCGTCAAGTGAAAATGGCACCTGAAGAAGGTGGAAACCGTTTTGAAGTTTTGAAACTATAATTTGTAATTTTTAATACGTACATCGAATTTCATTGCTAAGCTTTGGAATATACCTTAACATTGATTTATATTAAAAGAAATAAAATTCTTGCCATCTGGAGACTTCAGGTATGTGACAATTCGAAGAAGAGTTTATTACTAAACATTTTGAAAAAGTAGTGTAAGAAAAATTCATAAAAACTCACATTTATATTCATAATTCTGTTCTTATATTCAAAATTCTCTTCTGTTTAAAACAATACTTTTAGATGAACTCGTGTTGATTGGTTAACGTATTTTTATACTATCGAAAGAAAAATGAAAGATCTTACGCATCATCAGGAGCCAATTATGTCTATTATCGCTTACACAGTTTTATAGCAAGATGAAAACAATTACACGGTTTGAAAGTGTTAAAAAATTGAATGACATCAAAAATTATTCCGTCCCATATCATAAGGACTCATGGAATTTTGTGCTCCTATACAATGTTGAAAAGCTATTAACAATCAGAGAGGAAGTAAAAAAAGACAATATAAAAGTTCTGGGAAATCTTCAGGTGCTATAAAAACAGAGTAAATCTTATCTATATATATTTAGTAGCGGATAATGCATCCAACAACAGAGAGAACGATACCCCTGCAATCCTTCTGTAATAAACGATGCAAAAAATGCGATTCATAGTCATATATTTTTCAATCTGATTCCATATGGAACCCATATACAAAATTTCCATAGAAAAATAAGCTAATTCTCCCTCATTATATCAGCAGCAATGGTACGCAGTTTGTAATGATTTTCGCCTTTCTAATCAAATGGTCGTAAAAGCTTAAGTTTCATCCAATATTTCACCTATATTAAATTTTAGTCGATTCAAAGTGGCAAAACATCTATCATAATCGATCACAAATCAATAACGCGAACAAACATTCTTCTTTATATGTATAGATTTTGTAAAATTTACGAATTTTTGATTAACAAACTCTACGATTTGAAAGCGAGCAGTAGCAACACAATTAGAAATAAAGCATTTTTATCTCCAACGCAGCAGACTGTTGCCACTCCGAAAAATGAGGGCGAAAATGAGCGCTTTCAGAGTTTTTAATTAATATTTCGGCTGATTAAAGTCGTGCAAAGGTGGGAATATTCGAAATGGCTTTCTACGAATTTTCGGAATCGGGAATAATGTGTTTAATGTTTGTCAATGCTATTTTTATTTCAGGGTAAAACTTTAAAATTTTTTATTAACAAACTCTAGGGTTTGAAAGCGAGCAGTGGCAACAACTTTCGAAATAAAGCAGATTTTCATCTCCAGCTTGCGAGACTGTTGCCACTAGGAAAAATGAGTGCGAAAATTATCGTTTCTTCGGCATTTTTAATTAATATATCTGATTTTGGTTTCTTTTTTTGGAAAAAAATGGACGACGACCTTTACCGTAGAAAGTTTGCGACGATAGCTATATTAGTGGCTGAGTTATTAGAAGACAAACCAACAGACCTTCTTCTTTATATATATAGGTAGCACGATGCGTGTAACAATAATCTCATTCGTTTGGATATAAATTTTCAACTATTTATTGCTTTTGATCTAATAAATGACGATGTTAAAAGAAGCCGGTTTAATTTATTTTTTAAACTTAATTTTTATAGTTTTATTCTTTTTTTAAATTTTAGTTTCTCTGCCTGTAATGCAAAAATGTATACTAGGAAAGACTTTTAATACAAGTTTACTTACGGTACGGTACGAGAATTCTATATATCGATTGTTACAGTTCACTTAAAAGGATGTAATTTTGTTTCTTTTCAAGTCGATTAAAATACAGAGATATCGGACAATGCCAATTTAGCGAGTTTTGTGAGATACGATTTTGAGAATGCATCTAATGAAAAATTTCTATTTTGAGAACTATTGAATACCAAGCACAACAACAGAAGATATTTTAAACTTGATTGCTATTTACATCAGTCGAAATGACACAGACTGAAAAACATTGCATTTGAGTGAGTTGCAATAGTATTCGCGCAATGATTGGACGTAAGTACAGGGCCTTTTTTCAAAAAGAAAGACCACGGCATCAGAATATGCGTGAGTGCCTTGCAGCTTACTTAGACAAGCCTTGACCGTAAAAATAACATTGCTTTGGAATAATGCTAGACAAGAATATATGAAATTTATAAATTTTATAAAACTTCATTCCGTGAATTGCAGGTAATTCAGTGCATTGTGTAAGGAATGAGCAGTGTTACCAGGAAATGCTTTTAAGAGATTTTGGAAATGAGATTTTTCATATTTTAAAATCAGCATCCGTCAGCAGATGTAAATGAAATATTTTAATTTAAAGATGCTTTTATCGATGTTAATTGGTTGAGGAAGTTGTAAGGTTTATAACTTCTTCGTCTATGCTTAACTTCGTAGAAACCTATTGTAGTTGAACTACGTAGCGACTTATTGCTGAGTACATGTGTGTAAATGAAAAAGTCAAGAGAAAAGTTAAACTCACCCTTTAGTATATCAAACTAAGAACACAGATGGCCCCTTTTTCGGACTTACAGAAAAGCCTCCACTTGGGCTTTAAGTTAAAGATGATAAAATAACAAACTAATCTAATGCGAAACTAAACTGAACTTAGTCGAAGATGTACAAAACTATCTAACGCAGTTGGCCTTCAATTAAATTAACCGGCGAATATTAGCAGGCAAGTAGTATACGGCCGAGCGTAGTAAGATTTAGCTATAAAACCCTCTAACCGGCAAGGCCGTATATATACGGCCTAGAATATTTTTGTGATATATGTGCGAACGTATATATATATACACACTGCTTGACATTGAAAATGCAACACTAAGAAGGAGTGGTCAGAAATTTATGCAAATTTTAGAGTAGACGCACGTCACTGAGTTATGCGAATGATGTGAAATGCGCAGCTCTCCGACGCAGCGGAAGCAAGATATAAGGGAAGGAACCTGCAGAATGGGCAATATTCGTGTCGTTATTTCTGATAGACAAGTTATCGAAGAAAGTTGGTTTTTGTCCCGGAGGATACGTAGGAGAGAATGCCAGGCCGCCGTCAACGAAGGCACTTCCAGCAGATAGACGATTTTACGAGGGGTATGGTGATCGGACTGTGAAGGGCGGGTTGGTCTTTACGTCAAATCGCAGCTGATACCCACAGGGATGCGAGCACGGTGCATCGGCTATAGCGAACATGGTTGGAACAAGGAAATGTGGGAAGAAGGACGGGTGCAGGTGCAGCCAGAGTGACGTCAGCACGCGTGGATCGACACATCCGCCGACAAGCTGTGGCGTTCCCGCAAGTCACTTGTACCGCGATTCTGCAGCATGTGCAAGATACCCTGGATGTTCCCGTGTCGACGAGGGCTGCACTCACGGCATCTGTTAAGAAGACTGCCATTGACCCCACAGCATAGATGCCAACGTTTAGAATGGTGCCGGACTGAAGCGATGTGTATCACAGAATGGCAAAACGTCGTGTTCTCAGATAAGTCACGCTTCTGTTTATTCAGTGACAGTTGCCGCATACCTGTGTCGCGTCGACGTGGAGACACATTTAATCCGGCAGTAACTGTGGAACGCCCCACCGCGCGACAACGTGGCATAATGGTTTGGGGCGTTATTGCCTACGATTCCAGGTCATCTCTAGTTCGTATTCAGGGCACTATGACGGCCCAACGATACTTGGATAATGTACTGCGGCCGGCGGCAATCCCCTACCTTCATGGGGCTACCTAATGCGATTTTTCAGTAGGATAACTCCCAACCACACAGTGCTCGCATCTGCCAACATCTGCGAGGTATGCTTCCCTTTCCACCGTACTCTCCTGACCTGTCACCAATCGAACATGTATGGGATGTGATTGGACGCCGTTTGCAGGCTCTGCCCCTGCCTCGTTCAGAAGACGAACTGTGGCAAATGGTTGAAAGGGAATAGAGAGCCATCCCTCAGGACACCATCCGCACTCTTATTGACTCTATGCCTAGACGTGTTTCTTCGCGCATCGCTGTCCGCGGTGGTTCTACATCCTACTGAGCCGAACCTTTGACAGAATTCATTCACGTGGATGGCCGGATCTAACTATTAGTTCCAATTCTGCGGCTTCTCTTCTCCAGAACTGGACAGTTGAAGATGAAATTAGTAACTACAAACTACTCTTCATCACTACTATTTCTTTTTGTCGCATATTATGTTCAAAATTCCGCACATGTTTTAAAGAGTCATGTCATATATTATGCTTAAAATTTTTGTATTACATTCAAAATTCTGTACATTTATAATTATGCTATTCTATACATTATGCTTCCAATCTTTGTATTACATTCCCTATGTATCATTCCAAATTATTTCAAATTATGTATCTGTTTTGCTAATATCAATAAACGGCTGGGATTACGTAGTGGGGAGACGGCGCTAAACCAATTAACCAAATGGTAAAGGTGTGGTGCCCGTCTTCCCCGTTCCTAATTCCTAATTCCTAATCCTACTGAGCCGACGCAGTTCTCGCTCTGTATTCTGACTATCATTTTGAAATAAAGATCACTTATTGCTGCTTGCTGTCTCTGTCTTTTTTCCAAATTTCATCACTTTCTGACCACTCCTTCTTGGTGTTTCATTTTCAATGTCGAGCAGCGTGTATATATATATATATATATATATATACATACATATATATACGTGCATATTAAAATATACCAAAGAAATTAAGGCAGTATATTAAAAGTACATAAATCCAGGTATAAAATGCCAGGAAAGTTTTCACATTAAATCAAGAAAATAATTTTTTCGGGTAGCAGTTTTGGGAAATTTGTGCTTTTTTAGCGAAAACCCTGGCCGGTCAGAGGGTTAAATAACGAAGTAGCCTGACGGCAAACACGCTCCAATAAGGACTCCTAAGCTCCTCTGCTGAAGTAAGAGAAATCTTCCTTTAAATACTCTACTTCTCTCATTTACATGCAAGCGATACTAAAAACTTATTTTAGTAAAATGGAGGCTGCAGTGAGAAGGCTCAGGCTGTAGACCATTCGTACGAAAGAAATTATGAAGCTAACTAAAATGCAAGAAGAATGCAATTTTAGTTCTATACCTAGTGAAATTTTATTTGCTATTAAGGAAAATCTGAAAGAATAATTTTCTCCAATGTACAACAACAAAGCATAAATAAGAAACCTTTTCATAATTAACACATATTAAGAGACGGAATTATTAGATTCAGATATTGAACCCATAATTAAACTGTGTTGTGATACAGCGCTTAAAGATAACTTCGACAAAATACCATTGAAAAAGTTTTGGCTATCCTGTTGTCAAGAGTACCTATTTTTTGTACCAAATAAACTTTGGTGCAAATAAATTTTTTGAACCAATTAAGTTTCTAATGCCTTTCTTGCAACTTACGAATATGAAATAGCATTTTTGATACTTATTTCTCTGAAACATTAATACAGAAATCGATTGAATGGCGAACCGGATTTAAGAATAAAATAGTCACCGTAGTAGGCATGAAAGTTCTAGCTAGCAAGAAACAGCATCACACTTCCCATTAAAAGTTTTCTTTTTACATTATTATATGCATTTTTGCTATTTTGACAATAAAGACAAAATATTTGAACATTAAAATTTGTTTAATTTACCAATAAGCCAAAAACATATTTACTGGGTAACGAAGGAAATACATTAAAACAACCGAGTCGCGAAAAAAAATTTAGCAGATCTATTTTAGAGAAATGCATTTTAAGTGAAGAGTGTTAGAATCTTCAGGCCTTTAGCGTATTGTAACTGCAAAAATTAAAGAATCATTCTTCAAAAGTGAAAGTTTGCGTATCAAAACTCCAATGAAATTTTGCAGTGAATTGTGGGATTCACTAGAGTTTTGGCATGTGTGTGGTAATCAGGTAATGGATCGCATCTCGACAGTCTTCTGTTAATTGTGCTAGGCTACTCGCTTTAGTGAAGAATGTGTCGGGTTACAGGGTGACCGAAAGCGAGGAAAATAGACGTATTAAAGTGTGAAGTGTGTAGCATAGGAAGTGTGATATTTCGCTGGGCTAGAAATAAAGAAGACTATCGAGAAACAAGTAATGAAATATCAGAAAATGTAGAAATTTCACCAACTTCAGTATACCATATTTTGACAGAACTTTTGTAGAAAAGAAAGGTGTATGCCGGATGAGAATCCTACTGTTTAATACAACTTTATTGAAGAAAAATTTGATGATGAATTGGGAGGATTAAGGTCTTGAATAATCATTACTGATGAGATGTGGGTTAGAAATATTAAACTAGAGTCCGAGATGGATATCAATCTAATAGAGAATCTCATCTTCCTGCGATCTCAATTTAAACACGCGTAATCATAGATGAAGTAAACAATAATTTCAACAAAGTATGACCAAGGAGGTTTCTTGAAAGATTTAAAATCCGTGTCACTGCAGCATATTACAGAGAATAGCTCCGGAAATGGGAAACAAGAAAATAAAAAAAAAAAAAGAAAAGGGGGGGGACCAAATTTGCTTAACAATTGGCAAGTTCTTTTTAACGTTACTGCAGACTCGTACCCGGGAATGTTATGACATGTAGAAAATGAGAAATTTTATCTTACTCGGAATGAAGTCTATGCACGACTCCACCAGACTTAAATTCTTTCCAAATTGAGAGAGCCCCTGCATGGATACGCTTTATCCTCCGCGAAAGAAGTTTCTTCAGCAATTATCTAATTCATTTGAGGATTGATAAAAGTAACACCTAACTTTTCGTTTCCTTTGGAAACATAAAATGTACGAACATTTGAAGACTAAGCGTGAATTATCACTATGGTCACTTGTAAGGTACCACAGCGACCGAGAAGGTTATAAAGCACCCTTTTTTTTATCTCAAATAAAAATTAATCGAAGGCAACGGCGTGACAGGCCTAATAACGCAATGTCGCAGAATACTACTTTCAGAAGAATCGAAATTAGCAACGTGGCCTTCAGCAGGCACAACGCGCTCTGCTTCTACCCTCTAAAGCCCTCCTTTAAATATTATCTTCTTTCTACCTCATTTGAATATCAAGGAGCTAGAAATTTACATTCTGGCAGGAAAATGTAAATTACATGGATAAGAAAGCGGTTTAACATAAAATAACTGGTTAAAGAACTAAAGGAGGTTTTACAACTTTAGAAAGTATACCAGGACTGAGTGTTCTGTGCATCATTTTAGGAAACGTAGTAAAGTCTGTAATAGGGTTCTTATCCTCAAGTCTCAAGTCCTGAACTGGAACAGGGAGCGGAAGGTACGCTATGTTCTGCTGTAGATCCTGTATTGGCGAATAACTGCACTTGAAAGGGATTTGAAATCCTCTTTTATTAAATCACTATTATTTACACACTTCCCAACTCGGGAGAGATACAGAAAGTAAGAGACCGCACTTGGGTCGAACTTAACAATCAAATAAATTTAATACTAAACCTAAAATAGAACTTAAATCAAACTTTGCTTCGCAGAGCAATTCCCGGAAGTTGGCCTCTCACTAAATGGTGCGTAGCAAGATATACTAATACTAGCGCACTTCAAATTGCTTCAATATGCAATTACGTAGCAAGCACTATGGCTTTTAAATTTTAACTGCTAGCTGGTCAGACAAACGTTGAGCAGAGTGTCCGCGATCTGAGACTGAAGCTTTCTCACATTGAGAGGTTTCTACCTCTGGTTTAAATAGTACTTGGCTGTACTTCAAAATTAGCATAAGCTGAAAACGCGCGCTTCTTCTGACGGGAAGTTGAAACAGAGAGGAGATAGAAAGATTTAAATTAAAATAAAACTTGGTTAGTTTAACTAAAACCTTACATACTTCCCGCCAGAATTGCGATAGTTAAACTACTTTGGTCCAAACGGACCATGTTGAAACTCGCAATTCTAAATAAATAGTCAAAATTTCATTCTTCTAAACTTAGGCCAACTCTTACAAGGCAATATCTGTTTGTGAAAACTTTACAGACGAAATATTCTTGAACAACAGTCTTCAACATTTTTCTTAACAAGTCTTATTCTTCCAACAAGTCTTACTCCTTCCAGCAAAATCTGGAACGAAAATAATTTTAGTACGACATAATAACATAATATTTCTAGGTGGTACAATTCCTTATTTTTACCTGTGTAAATTCGCACGCACACATTATCATTCAAGCACAATTAAATTCTTCCCCCAATGCTCTCTCACCGGTGTTGGATGTAAAGCAAACCGCCATTGCGGGTTTTCTGTGTTCGGGGGGTGTTCAACTCTTCCACCTACGATCGACTAACATTAGTTAGAACTTGACATACGAGACCTCAAAAAACGCCCTATAACCAGCTAAACCTAAGGTTCTCACTAGCTTTATGTCTAACACTTTAAGTGTATTTGGTGGAGAGCCTAATTAACACTTGCATTCTAAAATTGCTCAATCTTTAACTTTTCATGCATACAATTCGCAGTTTGCACACAACATTCACATTGATATTGCACTTAACGTGCATTGCTAGCATAATATTATTATTTGTTACATTTCATAACACATTAACAATTTCATAGCAGTCATGAAATACAAATATAGGTTAAATTTCTAAGCTTACAGCAAGTGCTTCCTATT
>KL820019.1:0-45984 GCA_000611955.2 Stegodyphus mimosarum
AGATCTCACAGTGTTCTTCAATCGTTTTTTAGCCAGTTCAAAACTATCTCCAAGTTTTTCATGCCCTTCAATCCAAGGAATGCAAACAATGTACCTGCCTTCTTCATTTCTAGCCAGAGTGTTTTCAAAATGCTTCAAAGCAAGATCCTGTAGTTCTAATTTTGTTCGCTTTTCACTGGGATCTTTTATGCCTAGCGAATCTAATTCCCATAAATCTGATATTTTTTCAAGATTCGTAAGCAACAGTGAATGTTTTGCTTCAAAGTCAGATTCATGTTCAGATTTTCCTAAAATTGTCTACCCTAACTGAGTTTCTACTGCGGTGAGACCATCAGAAAGTTGTTTTACATTACCAGTTAATAATTTTCCCACAGTGTCAGAGCCCAATAAGGTATGAATTTCATTAACGTCTTTTTCGAAAAGACAAAGCTTCTTATTCATATAAGAATCGGTTACAAAAATATTCATTTTTTTAAATTCTTTTAAGATGTTATGATCATTAATTCTAGGTATGCCTAAGCAAATATGTTCCTGACCATTGACTTCCATAACAAATTTAAATTTTTCATCAAAACTACATAACTTAATCCTATATCTATCATGAACTGAAGTCACTTTTTTACCTCCGAAAAGCCCATGAGTTATCGTTTCTTTTCCTCTACTTTTCAAACCCATGGTTTTTGCAACATATTTTGAAACGTAACTTTTCTGGCTCCCAGTGTCTATAATCGCCCTCACCAGTTGCCTTGAATTTTCATTTTCAATGTAAACAGTTAACGTTTGCAAAAAAACCTCCCCCTTGCTTTGATTAGTTAGATCGGTAGACTCTGAATCCATATTATTTTTTCTTTCCTTTTTCTGTTGTTCAAAGCAAAAAAAATTGTGATGTAATCCAGAACAGAATTCACATTTAGCCTTCTTAATGGGGCAGTTCCGCGATAAATGCTTAGCTTTTTGTAAACAATTAAAGCAGGATCCTTTGCGCAATAATATACTTTTTCTCTCTTCCAACGTAAGATTCGTCACTACATCGCAACAGTCAGAAGTATGAGTCATGGAATCACAAAATACACAAGTTGTTTTTTTTTTCTCCACATTATATCCGACTGGCGTCGAAGCCGTCAATAATTCATTCGCAGTTGCAACATCCGTTAAATTTTGTTTTTTATTCAAATTCTTAGCTCGCGGAAAATTATGTTTGGTGTCTTGTTTTCGATCGTTTAATCCAAATGACGACTTGTTATTCGAATATGTCTGTTCACGTGCTGTCAAAGCAAGAGTAAGAAACGAAAGTAAACGTTGAATGTCCGAACCAGATTTTTTTTCTTGTGATTTATTATATTCTAACACTAAATCAGCCGGAATAAGTTTTAAAAGCATAGGGCATAAAATTCTGACATAATGTTTGGGAGACACGTTAAATGATTCTAAACTTCTTAATTGCACATTACAGTTAGCTACAAACTTCCTAAAACATTTAATATCATTAGAGTTTTTTAATGGCTGCATAGTTAGAATCTTGTTCATGTGTGCTTGAATCAATATTTCAGAATTGGCAAATCTACGCAGGTTATCAGAATTCGAAATTTGTTCTAATCTATGAGCTATTGGAGACTCATAGGTTGTCGTGATTTGAGATTTCGCAAATTCTTCGATTTTCTTTTTGACACGAAACTGCCAAAGCAATACTTTTTCTCTATATTCTTGTGTAGTTTCGAATTCTGTATCAAACTCCTCAGGCTTTAAAAGCGGTTCAAGCTGCTGATCAATTAAAGCTAGAGGTTCAAATTTAATGGAAAGAATTTCTATAAGCTCATCTATCTTTCCAGTATTTAAATCTATGTTTGATAATTCAGCTTCTAAATCATTAACTGCCTTCGTAACCGCTGTTCTCAGCGATTTACGTTTTCTTTTTAATAACTCATATGATTGTGCTTCGGCCATAAAGTATATGTGCACATTTCTAAAAATGCTATCAATTCAAATTAATTCAGAATATGAAAAGATTCAGTAAATGTCTATATTTTAAAGTATACACAACACAGTTCACCTTATCAATATCAATTAATTCAAATAAAAATTCTACATGTTTCAGTGTTTCAAAATGATAAAATGAACACAAGTTATTTCAAATTATTTCTAGTTTCGATTTCATTAACATTAACTTTTCATTCCAAGATCAATTAATCAAGCTCACGCCCCGGCAGGGATGCCATATGTGAAAACCCTTTAGAACGTTAACTTCTTAGTTTTCAATTTCTAAGTTCTAAAAGTAAGGAAAAAGGTTTCACTTACCTTTCTTCCTTCTAAAAATCGTGCCCGGGTGAGCTTGCCTAAAGATAATTTCGAAGTTCTAGGAAATCTACATTTCAAGAAAGAAAAAAACTTTTAATTTCGAATATTTCAACTTATAGATATACAGAAGCACATTAAATCGAAATTACATCAAGCACCTTACATCTCGTCCGTTCAACTCTTCTTTTCATTCTCGTTGCCAAAAAATTAATAACAAAAATTAAAGTCATAACATTTCATCGCGCGCCATCTAGTGAAAACAAAATCGTCTGTTCATTAATTTGTTTTATAGTTTTTCTTTACAGGCCGTTTTCGACAGTAATTCTCACGCTAGTAATATCATCAGACAACACGGTAATTACGACCACAAAATTATACAAAGTGTAAAAAGACCCAGAACCATCTTTCACAACAACAATTGGAAACAACTCATGTATTATATGTAAATAAGCTCTCATCGCTGGCTCTGACAAGCAAAACGTAACTTTTCGCCTGAGCAAGCAGGCTAAGAACTTGATTAGCACTTCATTTTTTATTTACTACCATTTAACCAAGATTTTTTGCATTTACTTAGCAAAGTTATTTTTCTACTTTATATTGTGTTATCATCTCAAGTAACGTGTTTATTTTTAGTATTGTGTTTATTTCTATAAATTTTAGAAATATCTGTGAAAATATTTGAACTTTGTGTCACGTGACTCCCGAGCTACGCGTGATTGAACGATGTTACCAGTGTGTTTATTTCGTTTTTAAACGAAATTTTAAATAATCGGGACTTTTATATATTAATTGCTTCTACTATCCAGCTATAATTAGCCTCCATCATCACCTAATAATCCATTATGTCATGCTTATTGATGTTTTCAAAAATTGCTTTATCATCATACTATCATCGCTTCACCCAAAAAATTGTGACTTCTTCTACGGCTCATAGATGGAGCCACGTCTGCTCCCGTAACAAGGGTTACGGGAAATAATTTTTCCACATCGTGGGATTCAAGATTTCTTCACAAAGCTCACCCATCAGGTGTTACAAATTGAGCAGTCAAAGCCGTCAGGCCAAATACTCCCTACTTACATTATTTACTACGATTCTTCAGTTTGCTACATTTTGCAGACGCCGAGCGATATGCTACTGTTCGGCGGAGTTGAAAACGGAAAACAATTTCTGCTGGAGACTGCTTGTTATAAACGCAGAACTTGTTAGTTGCACGAAATGTGTAGGGGAGCAAGTAGATGTTTCCCGATGCCTATGTGATATACCACTCCCAATGATTAACTATTTCGGAGTACCTATGGTTCTTAACCACGTGGTTCCACATTATAAAAATATTCAAGTAGTGAGAAGAAATTGCATAAATAGTTAGTTTGACTAAATCTTGAGGGCCTAACATTAACTCGAGAGAGTTAGGTTAAGGAAAAAAGTCATAAGAATTGATTTTGTTTTCTGTTTTTATATTTTTTTATTATTTTTTGTATTTTATATTTTTATAGCATAAATAAAGGAAAAAGGGGAGAGGGGAAACTTTACAGATTAAGAGGCTCATTGGCATATGGTGCTAAATCAGAATGTTGTAAAGTTAGTGAAAACGCGCGGAAATATCGAAAGTAGAAATTAATTCTGCGGGCATGATGTGATTTTTAAGCGAACAGATTAACAACAGTGCAGAAAATTTCACTTTTCAAATGAACTTGAGCAGAAGGTAGTGTAGCACTTCATCGTGCGAACGACAAGCGCCGCAGTCAGCCAGAGGTTCAGATCACATGTTCTGGTTACATCACATCTTGTCTCTCGCTTCAAGGCCTCTTTTTTAGCAGGTGCCGTTGTAGTGAAAGGGTTGTTACGCACTGCTCTCGGTAAGAGTCTCATTCCTGTGTGCATAATAAAGTATATTTCTTGTATAAAATGCTTTTTCATTCAATAATGGAGTCAGATCACCTTTAATCACCTTTAATGGTTATACCATATTGAACATCAACCACTCCTCAATGGTAACTTTATGACGTGAAATCGTCTACTGTAACGATAACTTCTGGTTTTGATTTTTCCCGCTGGCGCGTGATCTATCTGCTAAATGGCTGAAACTGAAACTTCTGCTGTGGTTTTTGCAGGTGTCGTTGGAGTGATAGGGTTGTTACGCAATGCTCCCGGTACGAGTCTCATTCCTGTGTGCATAATAAAGTATATTTCTTGTATGAAATGCTTTTTCATTTAATAATGGAGTCAGATCACCTTTAATGTAACCATCTTGAACATCAACCACTCCTCAGTAGCAATCAGGGAGGAATAGCAATTATAGGAGATTGAGACATCGGCCCTTTACGGCTGGAGCTGAAGCGGGCGTGTCTACGCCTTTTAGCAGGTGAAAATACGGCAGAGATGAATAATAACTGATAACACCACTGTTTAGAATAGTATGGCTGTGTTCTTATGTAATTCTTAAAAGACTTTAAACACGCAGAACCATAGGCTGCCCGACTCCTAAAGCGTTGTGATTAACGTGGGCCGCAATACTATACGTTTTAAATAATTCAGTAAAGTTTTTATTTTTATTACTGTTATTTTTATCTAAAATAATAAGAATTATATCAGTTTTCATGCTTAAAATTTTGATATATTTTTTAAACATTTTAACAATTACTTTTTCAGAACAGATGATTAGAATGAAATAAAAAGTACTGGTTGTCTGAGATGACAAAATAGTTTTATATATTCCCGGGGTCATCAAAGTTAGTAAACCGCTGCTTTGCGTAATTAATCAAAGTTTAAATGACTTTTGAAAGATAACAAAATGTATAATTTTCTTCAATTTGAATATTACTGAAGATTCTTGGCATTGTCAAATTTATTATGAAAAAGATAGTTGTTTCAAAATAAAATGCTTTAAGCTGTCAGCAAGTAAATTCAAAAAACAACTTTGAAAAATTGCTTGTGTAAAATTAATGTTTTAAATGTATTATTTAGTAATTAATCTATTATATGTACAGTAGCACTAATTATTAGATACAATTTTGAGAATATCGAGAAGCAAAGCACATAAAAATGAAGAAGACACTTTTACATGTACTAAAAAATATTAATATTCTGTATGAATTACAGAGAATATAGGTAATAAATAATACTATGACCATATCCTTATATAAAAAAAAAGATTAAGTATTTTCTAATTCAACACTTCCAAAGTTAATCGTGCTATGCAACACATAGTTAATTTCTGATTACATGATATTGGAAGCATTTTCCTTAGATTTGTCCTACAAGTGAACTACATTGAATACTGGTAGTTTGATCTGGGTTCACATCATGGTTAAAGGGCTGGCTGCATGTTTGGTTTTTGTGGTTTTCCTCATATGTAATGCAAATGCAAGCCAGTTTCCCTTAGAAAGTTGTTCCAATTTCCGAATGAAAATTTCCCTTTAGGATTCCATCCTTTTCCCATTCTCACTTTGACTATTCTAAATTGCACTAATGTATACAGCATTGAATAGTCCATTTTAAGGTAGGCCCACCAGCGGCCGAGCGGGAAAGACGCTGAACACTGGTAGTTCGGCCCGAGGTTCGAATCCCGCGAACGGGCTGGCTGCATGGGCGTTTTCGTGGTTTTCCTCATGTGTAACGTGTATACGAGCCAGTTTCCCTTAAAAAGCCCTCCACCAAGGCATCCCTCCCTTTAGGCAGATAGCCCCCGTGTGCTTTGCCATAATTGAGTAACCTAACCTAACCTAACATCCATTTTAAGGTAAATTTGCGGAACATCATTCCTTGTAAGTTTCCAAAAAATCTTTTCAGAGATGGACTTTCTTCTTTCCAAAGTGGAACGTGTGTCAATACAAATCATTTGAACTGCTTATGGCATGACATCTAGTCATCACTTTGGCATTCATTGCTTGGTACATTATTTTATGGTGACAATTATTTTGCTATTTACTTTTTAAGTGTTTTTAATGTGCTGTTGAAAATATTTGTTTTTTATATATATGTTTACAAAACTTTGAATTTAACAGAGATAAGAAAGCGAAGCAGTAATTATGTTTCCGCCTTTCAACTTTGTTTATATAAGGGAATAATAATAAGTTCAACAGAGATTTAAGAAAAGAATTTATTTCCATTGTTGTAATTGCTAGTACTAGTTATACACTCACGTTTGTGAAAATTGCAACACCAAGAAGGAATCGTCATAATTGAATGCAATTTAATACACAGTTGAGTGGTAGTGGTACAAATAAATGATTAAATGTTCAAAGCAAACAAACAAGAACAAGAGATCAGAATCAGTATTTTGTGTGGCCACCACGCGCCGCAATAAGTGCTGCTACACGACGTGGCATGGAGTCAAACAAAGTTTGAATGTCTGACTGAGGAAGAGCATTCCATATCGTTTGTACGCGTACCCAAAGTTCGTCTGCAGACGCAACAGGACGAGGATCACGAGCAAGACGCCGACCAATGACATCCCACACATGTTCAATTGGCGACATATCCGGGGAACACGCAGGCCAAGGAAGAAGCTGTACCTGCTGCGCTGCAAAGAAGGATTTAACAATCCGAGCAGTATGAGGGCGGGCATTGTCCTGTTGAAATACAGCGCCTGGCAAGCTTTGAAGGAAGGGAACAGCTTCGGGCTGTAGAACTTCACGGATATACCGGTTGCTGTTCAGATTGCCCACAATTCGTAGCAATTGAGATCGTCTATGATATGCTATGGCGCCCCAGACCATAACTCCGGGTGTTCGTCCACTGTGGCGTTCGATAATGCACTCCGGAAGGTGGCGTTCACCGGCATAGCGTCTGACACGAATGCGGCCATCATGGTACCACAAATTAAAGCGGGATTCGTCAGAAAACACGACATGCTGCCAATCAGCACGCCAGTCTCTATGCTGATTGGCCCATTGTAGCCGCAGGCGGCGATGGTCGTGCGTTAGGGGGATCCTGTATAAAGGAGTCCGTGCGCGCAGTCCACACTGCAGCAGACGTCTACGAATTGATGAAGCACACAATGAAACACCTGTAGCTATTGACCACAGTGCTGCCAATTGTCTAGAGGAAGCTGTACGGTCCGTCCGCGCCATGCGGACCAGGTGTCTATCATCGCGAGCTGACGTCACATTTCGGGGTCCACTCCCGGATTTCCGAGTTGTCCGACACTCGTCCGTCCACTGCTTCCAAACGCGCATCACTGTGCTGCTGTTACGCTGCACACGAGAGGCTACTGCACGATACGACAATCCAGCTTCACGAAGGCCGATGATTCTCCCTCGTTCAAACTCTGTAAGTTGTTCAAATCTCGCTCTCTTTCGTCGACGAGGCATAAGTACAGATTGAGTTAACGTTTACCACTAGCAGATAACCACCGATAACCATACACGCCTCGCTACAGCCGTCTATTTATTCGGATCCATCAGCCGTTCAGAGGGCGCTGCTCAGCATACGCATGCGCTACGGATTTGCAATTCTAATCATTTGCATATCATGCGCTACTTTGCATTTCCTGAAAATTTCAGCTCACTCGCGTAAGTCCTTCATGGTGTTGCAATTTTCACAAACGTGAGTGTATAAAGAAGATCATTAAAAATAGAACATTTATCATGATGTTGGGAAGTTCTTTAATTCAGCATCTGTATTATGCAACTGTGAATTTGAAATGTTTGAAAATTATTATTGATCTGAACCAATATTTTTGATTGTGTTAGCATCAAACTAAATATTTCTGCACATCGATAAAAGACATTGCTTTACTTATTATGTGTAGAAGTTTAATCTTCGCTTAAAAGATTTCTTTAAGAAAAACCCGGAATAGTAATTACAGGAGATTGAGACGTCAAGCCACGAGGACTAGAACTGAAGGGACGGGGGCGCGTTTGCGCTAGTGGGCTTTAAAAGTATCAGACAAAAACTTTTCCTCAAATATTGGTTGATGATTGAACGTCAGGAATGAAGGTTGCGCTGTTTGAAGCTCTTACTTGTTTGAAGTCGTTTGTCGTGTTTTTGACTCCTTTTATTTCATCATGACCACCGCTTCTATTGAATTGGATGTTGTGTTCGCTGGAAAGAAACTTATTCGATGGGCGTTGGATGATAATAATAATAAAGAACCTGAACAACTGGGATGGTTGTACTTCGAGAACTTCAGAATCCACTAAAGGCTGGTAAGACCGTTAAGAACAAACGACAGCTCGCTCTCGCTAAATTAAAAAAGATGCTTAAAAATGAAGGTCTGCATATTATTCATCTCATTGATCTGATTATTCTAAGTTGGAAAATTCTAATTCTGATGTGTCTCAGAATTTGAAATGTAAAACTACTTGTAAGTAACCAAATGAACAGAAGCTTTTTGTTGCGTTTTCTTTTATTTAATGACCAAGACATTTACTGTACATTTATTTACAATAGATATTGTGCATTTATTTACAAGCCGTATGCCACCTGGCATGTTTACAAGCGTTATGCCCCCTGCCATGTAAATTGATATATCATACTAGTTTTCTACCACCCGGCAGATACGATGCGATTATATCAATTAGCGGTAATACGCCCAAAAATATTGGCGTGTCTGCTCCCTTTAAGTTCTATAACGCAACTAACTCTTTATGCGGTGCGCCCTCTCGGTACAAATCACCGAGAAGGCCAAAACATCCCCCCCCGATGAATCACACTCATCTCGATATAATCTTCATTGTATGCAAACAAGTAAATGTGGAATACAGAAATTGAAAACATACAAAATTCTTCAAGAGTACAAAATTACACTGGTGTGCAAAACTTAAGCAACAGCAGGGTTTTTTGCCATAATTCCACGAGAAATCAACTGAGAGACATGAAATGCAGAAATGAAGGAGCGTATTATGTACGTAAAGGATGACCAAAGCATCGGAGCTGAAAAAGGAATACAATGCATACGGTATGGAATCAAACAAAAACAAGCTTTATTGAACGCATAGTATCCTGACTCATGATTGCCCATCCAAGAGGAAGAACAACAAGCAGATGTTCCTTAATATGGGATATGCCCTCCTCTCACTGCAATGGTTGCTTCGCACCGTCTCCGCATACTCAGAACTAGCTAGTGCAACATTTCTTGCGGTAGGAGTGTCCATTCCTCAATCAGCATCTCTTTGAGTTGTTGGGTGTTCTTCGGAGGATGTAAGCGTGCTGCAGTGCGTCTGCCCAAAGCATTCCACACATGTTCGGTGGGATTTAAATCTGGAGAGTACGCTGGCCAATCCATTCGAGTGATATCGTCACAGTTTCCAGTAGCTCCTCAACAGCAAGAGTCCGATGTGGCCGTACATTGTCATCCATAAAAATTAAGTCTGGGCCAATGGCACCTCGGAACAGACGCACATGGGGAAGGAGTACCTCCTCACAATAGCGATCCCCGGTTACAGACCCTCTGTCGAAAACGTGGAGCTCAGTTCGCCCGTTCAGCATAATGCCTCCCCAGACAAGAACTCCAGGACCACCGTTATGTCCGGAAGGTATCCAGTATAATTGTCTAATCAGAGAAAGTGTTGTTTGAACGCCCGAATTCAGAGATCTTTTGAGATAATAATCTATGAGTAATTCAGTGAAACGGTGTCCTTTGGGTAAAAGAAGTTGATGTTTCTGGTCCTCTGAAAGATTGGAGAGACTCAATCCCCCGCCAACTCGTAAAAGTCCATCTTCATCAAGAAATACATTTAAGGATAAAACCTTACTCTTACTTGGAACTGATCGTTTCGACTGCAGGCAGTTAATCTCAGGTTGAAATTCAGAACGTTGTACACATTTGACTAGCACCTTTGTTGCATTCTGCAATTCGGAAGCACTCAAAAAACTTTCTTTTCTTAATGGTGGATTGGTTCTACAGTTGTTTGCAAACCTTAAACACCATGCAGTTGTTCTAATCAATTTGCTGAACGATGAATACCTTTTAATGAATTCGTTCTCAAAGGAATTTTCATCTGTGACTGTTGAGTTCCCCACAGCTCCCTTTCGAAGTTCAAGCTCTTCATTATCTTTGAAATCTCTAATTGATTCTGCAAGTTTAGGCCACAAAACGATACTCTGTAGTAGCCACTTAGGTCCATGCCACCACATGTCACTATTTCGTAGTTCAAATAACGTTATTCCTTTCGTGGAATTTGTCTTCGTTCTTCTGGTCAGCATATCAGCTGGATTTTCATCACCAGGGCAATAATTCCACGACTCGGGTGATGTTTTCTCTCGTATTTCCATTACTCGATGTTGGATAAATGGCTTCCATTTATTTAAATCGCCCTTTATCCAATGTAACGTCACAGAAGAGTTTGACCAAAAATATACATTCATCTGGAGTCTTTTCTCTAACTGTTCTTTCACATTTGAGGCTAATCTTGCTCCGATGAGCGCCCCCCATCAGCTCTAGTCTTGGAAGGGACAGCTTCTTCAGTGGAGCTACTCTGGTTTAGGAAATGACAAAACTACTTCCTATTTTACCGACTTTCGTGACGTACCACAGGTATATTACAGCTCCATATGCCTTCTGACTTGCGTCGGTAAAGCAATGCATTTGAATATCTCTCAATTCCGACTTGTTAGTCTTTCGGAAATAATCTCGCGGAATGTTTACATTCTGAATCGCTGACAGTTCATTAGTCCATTTTTTCATTCTGTTTTCAAAGTCCAATGGCAACGAATCATCCCAATCTGCTCCAAGGTGCAAAATTTCCTGCATTAGTATTTTTGCCCTAATAGTGAATGGACTTATAAATCCAATGGGATCGTAAAGCTTTCCAATGGTTTTAAGAACTTCTCTTTTTGTCATTAGCTTTGTTTTCTCTTGAGCTTGATTAGTTAGATTTTGTGATTCTATCTTCAGAAGGTCTTCCTTGTAATTCCATTTATATCCCAATACCTTCTGTTCCAGAACTTTCTGAATTTCACCATTTTCGTATTCATCAAAAACTATCTGCAGATTCGCACAATTTGTTTTCCATTTTCGCATGTTGAAACAGCAGTTTCCAGTATATATCTGATATCTTCACATATGAGTTTATAAGGTATTTCTCCTGCCTTCTTTGCATGCCTTCGTGGTGTAGTGGTCTGCATGCTCGACGCGTAACCGAGAGGTCCGTGGTTCGATTCCCGGCGAAGGCGTTGCTAATTTTTCATGTCTCCTGCTTCCAAAAATACCTAATGTCTCTACACTGGCGCCCGAACTAAAAAGGTGGTGGATGATGATTCTCCACCACCGCGATTTGGCGATTGGATCCCAAAAACCCCAATCGCCCTTTAAAAGGGGGAGTATATAAGGTATTTCTCCTGCCTTCTTCGCATCCCTTCGTGGTGTAGTGGTCTGCATGCTCGACGCGTAACCGAGAGGTCCGTGGTTCGATTCCCGGCAAAGGCGTTGCTAATTTTTCATGTCTCCTGCTTCCAAAAATACCTAATGTCTCTACAAGTTTAGCTTCGTTTTCGTCTTCATCCCCACCTATTAAATCGTCTACGTATAAACATTCGTTCAATAGTTTAACTGCTTTCAGATTTGTTTCTTTAAAGGTAGCTATGTGGTGTTTGATAGTAGCGGCAAGCAAAAATGGACTGGATGTAGCACCAAACAAAACGCGAGTCATCCTAAGTATTTTCGTGTTAGGTTTCCCATCCTCATCTGTGAGGTTATTTGCCCACAAAACTCTTACAGCATCCCTATCGTCAGGTGACAGAGAAATCTGGAGAAAGGCTTGTTCAATGTCGGCAGTAAATGCTACGCTATGTGTACGAAATTGTATTAATATTTCTAACAATGGTGGATTTAAATTAGGACCTGAATAGAGACAATTGTTTAAAGAATATTCGTTTTTTGAATGGCTCGATGCATCAAGTACAACTCTCACGGGTTTGTCAGGTCGAATAACTGGATGGTGAGGCTTCTAATAAATTCTTCTTGTTTCTTCAGAACCTTGATTAATTTCTTCAGCTATACCCATTTTTAAATTCTGTTCTATAACTGACTGATACTGCTGATGAAGCAGTGGATCATTTCTCAACCTCTAAACTAATTTATTAAAGCGACCTTCTGCATTTATGTAATTTGTTTTCAATTCAGATGAATTTTCATTCCAGGGGAGTTTAATCTCATATCGCTTTTCTTTAAATTCGATAGTACTGTTAAAATTATCTAAAATGTCCTTATCTATTTTACTACTTTCCTTCCCTTGTTCAATTCTTAATGTTTCCAATTCCCAAAACTGTTTTAATTGTGTTGAGACCGATTTGTCGTCAACAATAATGTCCATGTTTAACAATTCACCGTTAGAATCAGTCCAGCCTTGAAGGCACCATCTGAATATTGTTTCGGAAGCTATAAGTTTATTTTTAAAACGTTTACGTGTACCAGTTATTACTTCATGATAGCAGTCTGCTCCGATCAAAACAGCGATGTTTTTGTCACTGAATTCACAAGAATCAGCTAACTGTAATCCTATTAACTCTAATTAATTATTTGTTAATTTTGGAAACTCGGATATCAGGGAAAGGCAAATTAGTTGCACATATCTGGTTAGTTTCTAAAGCTTCAATTTCTATATTTTGGGATGGTTCACTTCTGTTTTCGATTTTGACTTTCACAACATTGTAATTTTGTTCTGTCGCCTGGTTAACCCCAAAGGCAAATACAGACAAAGTCTCCTTTCGAATAACAGGTAATTTACACTTTTCTGAAATGTCCCGAATTATAAAATTTCTCCTCGATCCATTGTCTAATAGAATACGAACTGGTTCTAAATTATCCTTATCAGAGAATGGACGTATCATCACAGTGCACGTTTGTAGCAATGCACTGCGGAAAGTTTCGGTTTTTAATTGACTAATCTGAATATCTTTTTTACTGGACGAAATTGTCGACACGAATTTGTTTTTCTCTGATTTAGTTTCTAGTTGGAAACAAATAGACCTATTGTGTTTTTTATTACATATTTCGCACATTTTTCTTTCCTTACATTCCTTTATTCTATGCTGAGGTTTAAGACATTAAACACATCGAGCTTGGCCTTTCAAAACATTTCTTTTCTCCTCCACGGTTTTAATTTCACAGCACTCTGAATCGTGTAGTTCGTCACAATATATACAATTACTCCTAGCGACTGGAGAAATATATTCATGTTTCCGGCGAATTTTTATCAAACTGTTTATTGCGCTTGTTGTTTACATTATCGTGAGTGGAGTGGAGACGATCGTTTGATTTATATCTCCAGTTATGAATCATTTCAGCTCGGTGTTTTGTTTTTGTTTCTCTACTGTCATTTAACTGCGTAGCTCTTTCGCGGCTTTCTATTTCTTTACAAATAAACTCCATTACTCCATTGTCAGCAAGTACAGTAATCCTCTCAGTCCTGTACTTGCTGACATTTATATGCACTATTTTGAGGTAAAATTATTTGATAAACTATCTTTTCGTCTCTGGATTCGTTATGTAGATGACACTTTCGCACTTTTTGATGGTAATAAAGACGATTTATCCGAGATTTTATATATCTATAAATTCTATTGATCCAGCTATCCAATTCACACTTGAAATTGAATCCAACAATTCCCTCCCTTTCGTTGATATTCTTATAATCCGCAATGAAATTGATTTTAGCACTACTGTGTACCGTAAACCCTTTGCAGTTTGTTTACCACCCCATGCTAAGTCATGCCACCCTGTTAAACAAAAAATGGCTTCTTTTTACTATTATGTATTTCGCGCGCTCAAAGTTTGTTCCACAGAATCCTTGCTTACCAATGAACTTAATTATTTAAAAGCAGTTGCTATTGACCGAGGATTTTCTCCCGTGATCATTGATAAAGCTGTTAAAAAGTTTTCAGATTCCCATCATAGAAGACATTCCACTGTTAGAAATAATATTAATGACTTTGTCGTGCTTCCATTTTATCCTTCTGTTAGTTATAAGGTTGCACGGATTCTCCACAAATTCAATTTTCAGGTCAGTTTCTCCCCTATCAATAAAATTCACGGTTCGACTCTAAAAGATTCTGTTTCTGACTTTAATTCTTGGGGAATTTATAGTATATCGTGTCAGTGTGGCTTGAAATATATTGGCCAAACAAAAAGAGCGTTAAAGTTTCGTATCAAGGAACATGAATCTTATGTCCGAAAGGGCGAAATCAACAAGTCTTCAATAGCGTATCATAGTTGGAAATTTAATCATAATTTTGACTTTGGATCTGCAAAAATTATCCAAAAAGCTTCTTCCGTTGGTGAATTGGATTTTCTTGAGGCTTTTCATATTCACAAAGATTTAGCAAGTTTAGTGAACGATTTTAAGTCTAATCCAGTCCTTCCTAGCTCTTTTAAAATTCTATTAACATAATTCTTGATGATTATTTTTGCCGATAGATGGCGATGCCTCCTCGCGCGTGGTTCTACCCGAGAGTATATTAAGCCGTTACTCAGCTTTATATGGACTGGACTGGACTTCTTTCCCTTTCTAGATATTTTGTTCTCCTGATGAGGAGGGACCTGTAGCTGCCCTCGAAATCGATTGAGTGTTTTTGTTAAATGTACGCCAAATACAAGGTTGTTTCAGCGAATATGAAACTCCATTAATTCGTTAACGTTCCATGTTTGGTCACTGTTTCTGCCGCGACTGTATTCTAATGTAATCTCTGATGGAATTAATTTTAACAATATTGGGCAAAGTAAACTACCGTAAGTTTCTGATACTACGTTCATTGACTTTAAGCATCTAATTTGAGTTTCACACTGATCATATAAATTCCTAAGATTTTCTATATCCCTTATATTTCTAACAGGTGAAAGATTTAACAGTTTATTCATGTGAGCATTTATTACCAAATCTTTTCTCCCAAACCTGTTAATTAACAATTCTATAGCTGAATCGTAGTTCTCATTTGTAAGTGAAAGTCCGGAAACGGCATTATAAGCTACCCCACCTAGTAACGACTTTAAGTAACTGAACTTATTTACTTTCGATAGTGAGTCATTGTTATGGATAGCTGCTTCGAACTGACTCCAAAATTCCTGGCAATTGCTAGAATCACCGAAAAATTAAGGGATAGTCAATTTTGGAAAACGAATAAATTTGTTACTTTCAATTATTTAATCTGTAGTGATTTCAATAGGTATGTTCATAATTTCCTTATCCAAATTTTCGAGTTTGTTTAATTTCCTCAATTTTTTCCTTGCTCTAAATCGCCACACTTGTATTTTTTCTTCATATTCTAAAGCGGATGAAACTTCAAGTTCAAATTCTAAAGTTTCTTCTGTTACATTTACACTAACGTCATCTTTGCTTAATTCTGTCTCAATTTTCTTTAGCACCTTGGACACTGCGGTCCTTAATACTTTGCGTTTCGATTTAAGCTTAGCGACAGGATCTTCCATAATTACACTCTAAAATAGAAAACTTATCCTACCTTTGCGGTCTTCGCACACTTCAAACCGTGCTAATCCATACTTACGAATGCATATTTCGAATGTTAGCCGGCTTCCCGGCCTTCGCACCAAAAAATGTTTATCTACGCACCAAAAAATCCCTAATCGAATAGACGAATGGCGATGTCTACGAATTTAACCACGCATCTAACGACGTGTCTAAATGCCACATCTGAATTTCTGCAAGCGGTGGTTCAGTTATTATTCTATGACCAAAATACTCAGTCTTTTTAAAAGGATTTATTAAAATACTAAACAAATTAATCTAGTCTAGAATCGAATCTAATGCTACATCGGCAGGGAAAAGTTTCAAATCAAACCGGAACAGTAGCTGTTAATAAATAAGGCGAGCACTTGACCCCGAAAGGGACTCGATTGTGCTGGAGAACTTGCAAGTTGGGATTACTGTCATCGAGATTTCACCCTTCTCCATTTATCCACAAAAACTTTAAAAAATCCTTATCTTCTTTAGCTACGCCTACATCTAAAAATGCGCGCTGAATGTCGACGCAAAACGCGATCGAGTGTACCCTGAATTTAATGATAATCTTCAGTAAGTCGGGATTTAAATTAGGTCCACTTTCCAAACAATCATTAAGTGATAAATTTCTCTTACTTTTAGAACAAGCGTCAAAAACTATTCTAACCTTTGTAGAATCTCTTTGCTCCCGAACTACCGCATGATGAGGCATGTAATACCCCGTTTTCAAATTACCATTTAAATACGTATCTGTTCGTTCCACTATACCATCTCTCAAATGTTCATTAATTATCTCACTATATTTTAGATACAGCTCTCTATTTTTCTGAAACTTATTATTTAAAAATAGCAAACACTGTTTCGCAGTTTCAAAATTAATATTTAAACCTTCAACACCCTCTTTCCACAATAATCGAGTCTCATATCTTTTATTCTCATAAGTTGTATTTCGTTCAAATGACTCTAAAATTTCTCTATCTGATCGAGAGATTTCTTTATCCGAACTTATCCCAATTGCTTCTAATTCCCACAATTTTTTAACTCTTCCGTAACCTAAGTCCTGATCTACAACGGTTATATGATTAACTCTTGCCTCCTTACAATTTGATCCTTCGTCCTTGCCTTGAATTACGAAACCGAAAGTGCTTTCTGTTGCTACTAATCTTTTACAAATCCTCACGTTTCGTTCTCTTAAACTTTCCCAAATATAATCCGAACCTATTAATACTTGAATTTCATTACTCGTAACAATATCTGCTAATTCTATTCCCTTCTCAAACGCCATCTTTCGTATCCACCGAGAGGGAATTTTTACTTGCCCCAGTGTTATAGAATCAATGACTATTGCGTTAATTTTTATCCTTTTATTGGGATTGTTTACATTTTGCAATACTATTTCTACGATATCATACGAGGGTTGGAACTTTAGTAGTGGCAACTATTTATTTACAAGGAATACAAAAGTGATTCATGTCACCATGTTTTACAGTCCTTCAATATAGTCGCCAGCATTGTATACAACCCGTTTCCAACGATGTGGAAGTCGCAGAATATCTGTAGCAGCGCCTGATTTGTTGATAGTTTGCATGGACCGGTCTACTGCCGCAAGAATCTTAGGAACAGTTTGGAAGCGAGTGCCACGAAGTGGTTCCTTCATCTTAGGAATTAAGTCATAGTCACAAGGGCTTAGATTTGGGGAGTATGGTGGATGGTAAAGCACTTCCCAGCCCCATCGCTTGAACAAATCAGTCACAGCTTGCGCTGCGTGCGGCCGAGCATTGTCATGCAAAATGAGAGGGGCGTTTTGCAGAAAGTGTGGCCGGCAACAGCTTGCAGGTCTGACACTCGGACGACCTGGCCGCAGCATGTCTGCCACGTTTTGGCGTCCTTCATTGAATGCTTTCACCCATCTTGCTACGGTTCTGTAAAGCAATGCAGATTTCCCGCAAGCTTCTTGAAGCCCTTGATGACACTGTCGTGTTGTACGACCTCTGGCACATTCAATTTTTATCCAACATCGTTGTTCTTGTTTTGAAAACATCCTGACAACACTTACTTTAGACCGCGAGCTAATACAAGGATCCGTTCTTCGCGTCGCTCCGCATGCGCATGACGTAGGCAGGACGAGTCTTTTTGCGGAGATGTAAAGTAGGTATCTAGTTCACGTGTGGTATACGCGATATTCTTTGGTTTTGTTGCGTAGCGTGTTTTCAGCTGTGTTGCCACTATTAAAGTTCCAACCCTCGTACAAGCGCTCTTGTGCTTCTTTACATCCAAATGTGAAAATAATAAGCGCTTCCTTATTTATAATTTTCAACTCCAGTGAATCAACCACTTAAGATGAATGACTTTGTCGGCCCTGAGTCTAGCATACAACGTAATACCTTTTCTCTCCCTCCCTTGACACCTCACTGTCGCCGAAGACGTCTGTAAAAGAACGGAAGTCGGATAATTAATTTAGTTATTATTTTCATTACATAACAGCGAAAGATAAGCTTCAGAAATTGGCGTTTGTTTTGTCTGATTGGAGGTATCCGCCTTCAAATCTTTCGATGCGGCGTCGCATATTAATGAATTGTGTAAACCCTGGACATTGCAAAGTCTTCAATTTTCATCTTTAAGAGCACAGAAACGCCTTGGATGCCCTTTTGAAAAGCAAATAAAACATAGACCTCGATCCATTAATGCCTTTCTGCGAGCCTTTAAATCAAGAGAATCATGATTCATGTGACAAGCAGATAAACAAAAATACAGACATTTTAATTCTCTTTTCTTAGAGAGGGTAGAGAACTTTCGGTTTTGATTAAAATGTGATTTTTGCCAGTATTTGCAGAGAGTTTCGCTTTGACTAGTTAATACTGAAGCGCCTTGCTTATTCGTATAGTAATTATTTCTTTTAGAATGTATGTAAGATTTATTTTGATAACCTTGATGGGAACTTTTGTTTTGTACAGATGGCTCATTTGCATCAAAATTATTAGTACGCGCTAACATCATTGATGTTTCTCTACATTCCACTTCCGTTATCAAGAACGTTACTAGTTCATTAACATCGAAATTTTGTTTATCACTTCTTTTCCTAGTGGATTCTAAAGTTAAATTCTCGGGTATTAACTTTAACTAGGCTTGCCAGATCTCTAAAATGTTCAACCGGGACACCTGAATGCCCTCTCCCAGCGTCGCGGGTATTCAAGGGTACATACACTTTGCGGGTTTTTAGACTGCTGTTTATTCTTAGTGCTATGAATAAATGGTTATTGACTAGGAACCTAAACGAGGGATAATAATAAATGACATAAATTAAAACATTATATTTCTTACATGTCAATATTTATAAATTGCTTGTAAGAAGAAACACTTTTAGTGAGGAACAAAAATTTGAACAATATTTACATCTTTACATTGTCTAGGACTTTTTATAGAAAGTATTTTTTGCTTTTAATCTTCTTGTAAGAATCGCCACAAGCTGAAGCATTATTAATTTTACATGTCATCAAGCATTTAACCGTAGATTCCTTCATCAAACCCCTGTCGTCAGTCCATGCATTATTCATCAAAGAGAATACTCCCTCAACTGGTGCTGATGTCGCATGTAAACAGAACATAAACAATCTTGATCAGACTGGGGGCTGCTATGTGATTCTTTTTAAAGTGACCAAACAGCCTAAGCCATTTTTCTTCTTGAAATAATCACATCTCAGGTAGTCTCTTCTTCCTTCCACTGTTCCCAATTTGACCGCAAATATTCCTTAGCAAACAAAACTCCGTCAAACAGCCGATCATTGCTTATTTTCATATCGGGTAACTCAAAAAGACAACTATTAATAATTTCAGCAGAAGTTTCGGCTTTTTCAAAATCAGCAGCATTTGTTTTGGTCAAATTGACCCATGAAAGCGTTCAGCGTTTCCAAAACTATTCGCCCAGATGTCCAAGTATGCAATGCATCTTTTATAAAAGCCATGACATTTTCCTTTCACACTGGCATGGACTTGCTTATCTAGATTTCTGAAGATGTTTTTTGCGTCCTAGGCTATACTTGAGTCGATGAAAAACATTGTTTTTTCCTGCTCTTTTCACACCATCGAGTTAGTGTTGCAGTTATCTCCATAAAAGCCAACTACTTTGTTATTCAAATCGTTTAGCAACAAGACAGAGCATAAGTGATTTATAAGAATTTCGCATGTTTCACCCGCGACAGATTTGAAATCTAAAAGCAATACTTGCACACCTGAATTAGGATTAAAGTAGCGCAAACAATTGGCACAAAGTTTTACATCCTCTCTGTTTGATGCATCCTTACTTACAATTACGTAGTTTGACTTGCTCAAATCTTCTTAAACCCTTCTTAAGCTAAAGGAGCTATTACATTTAAAACTACTGCCTCACACTTAGTTATTCCGATTGAGAATTTATGGTAAAAAAACTTAGAAGTTAGTTTTGATAAGCAAGAATTTGAATTGAAACCTAGGCTATGGTTTGCTGTGTGGTAGGCAAAGGTCGCTTCTTTCGCTGCTGAGTTTTTGTCATTAGAGTTCGCAGTCTTAAAAAAACTGGTCAGTTTTGATGAGCTAGCAGTATATCCTAAACTCTTTTTGTGTTTACTCGATTGCAATGATCTTTTATAGGGGATCGATCACCGTGAGCAACCGAAAACCCAGAATTACAATGTGAACATTTAACTCTATCGTCTTGATCTTGATTACCAGTACAAGTACATATTTTCTTCAACAAAAGGAATTTATTCTGTAAATCCTAGATGAATTTACAGGATCGTTTTGGCATTTTAACAGAGTGCATAAACTTAAAACATAAATAAAACAGCGCTAAGTCACTAACATAACAGGTACCTCCGGCAGGGACTGACAATTAACTGACTGATCTTATCTCTATCGCAAGCGCTAAAGCTACACCTCTTAGTGCCCAACACTGGACTCGCCCAGAGAGCCTCTGGCATTGCGCATAGGTAGGACATGACGATACGATGACAATATTATTTATTAGCAGATCATCAACTCTTCTATTTTTTACTTTTCATACAGTACATAAGTAAATGACAAAGTAATTATCCTAAATAATCCTTCACAGTTTATTATTTTTAGACTTTTTGGTCATAATTATTCATAATCACATCTATAAAATCAAATTTAATTTTTACCGGGACGTAAAGTAAACCGGCCGGGACACCGGGATTTTGTTTGAAAACCGGGACTGTCCTGGTCAAACCGGGACGTCTGGCAAGCCTAACTTCAACAAAATAGGGGATAATAAATGTCCATTAGAACCACTATGTCCATTAGCACTAGTAACATTTAAAGAATTTAAATTTCTTATTTGTATTTCTATATCGTCATAAAGCTTCCTCAAGGCAGCCGTATTTCCGGAACATTTTACAGGTTATCAACAGCCACCGTATAGTTTTCACTAGTGAATGATAATCCACTAATAGCATTTAAAGCCAAACTCTCCAAAAGCGATTTTAAATAACAAAACTTGTCAACCGAACTGAGACTTTCGTTTTGGTAAATGGAATTACAATACTGATTCCAGAATTCAAGCCAAGAACAACGATCACCGTAATATTTTGTAATCGTTAGTTTCGGCAATTTTAAAGTATTCACTTCAGAAGTTTTCAACTCTGCAGATACATTTTCCTCACTAAAATTTCTAGATTCAACCTTACACGCGTTTTTTCTTAATTTTTCCTGAATTTGAAATTTAAAACTCATAACTCTTTCCTGATATTCCTGTGCGGAAATTATTTCCGTTTCTAACTCCTGTTTTGTAACTACGAGCTTTTCTATCTCAGAATCATACTGTTTCAACAACCACGATTTTTCAAGCAACATTTCGAGATTCTTTTAATTTCTCATCCGCAGATTCCCCCCTCTTCTACCAATGCAGATTCTATTTTACTAGTCAACTCAGTAGTTAAGCTACGCGTCACCGTGCGCAACTTCTTTGCCTTATTCATAACCTCCATTTTACCATTAAGTTCTACCAACTATAATAATCAACAAGTTTTTTATTCAACAATTCAATTCAAAACTGGAAAAATGAAAAAGGGCCTACATCAAATTCCTTCGCATTAAATGCCAGCTTTTCAGCCATGAACTCACTAATTTTCTTACGCCATTCTTCGTCATCAGGTACGGCGTCACCAGAAACATGTACGTATCCAAATCAGAAGCTTGTTGTTGCGTGTTCCTTTATTTAATGACCAAGATATTTTAAAGCACATTTATTTACAAGCCGTATGCCACCTGGCATGTTTACAAGCGTTATGTCCCCTGGCATGTAAATTGATACATTATACTAGTTTTCTGCCACCTGGCAGATACGATGCGATTATATCAATTAGCGGTAATACACCCAAAAATATTGGCGTGTGCGCTCCGTTTACGTTCTATAACGCAACTAACTCTTTATGCGGTGCTCCCTCTCGGTACAAATCACCGCAATCACCGAGGAAGCCAAAACACTACTGATGACTCTTCTTCCGAAATGGAAAGAACCAAAACCCTATGAAACCTGCAAGCTTAGTTACCACGAGTAATAAAGTTCCGAATGATGAAAAAGGATGGATCACCACTTTGAAAACTGCAAAAATGGCTACAACTTGGCTTGTTCTGAATCTGTAAGGAAGGCATCCTCTCCATCAGGAGGAAATTCTACTTCTACGCCGAATAAATTCGAAGCTTTGAATTTTATTCCCGATTCAGAAGATAAAATAGATTGCCTGGAAGCTCCATGAACCAAAGCCGACTGCAACATGGAAAATTCCTCAGGATTCTGTTGCTGACTGTAAAAAGAAAAGACTGCCTCCTGTAATATCATAAGTTTTTACAACCTTACAAATATTAACTGGTGAAGCCGTGAATAAAATTCACCTACTTATTAAAGATTAACCTAATAGTTAATACAAGAATAATCATACAAGTGCTAACAAGTCAAACAACTTAGTGATCGTAAGTGTTTAATAAATATTTGTGTTGTGTATTAAAAACTCGGAACCGAGCTTGTAAAGGATCGGATAAAGGATAAAACGATATATGGGAAAAACAGATATAAAGAAAACATAAAAATAGGTTGCAGATTAAATACAAGTTTATTCAGACTCCTCAAGATTTAATTAATGCTGGCCAATTACTTATTTTAGTTACATAATCTGAATTAATCAATTTATTTATATCATTCTGACATTTAAATTAAGGATTTCCTATTTCATTTCAATTAACGTAATGATTTGGTACCATTTTCCATTTATGACCTGACTAATTTAAAGTTAACCAGAACTACTAATTTAAAGTTAACCAGAACTACTGCAGTAAATTCTAGGATGGTCTAAATACATCACTTTCTTCGAGCTTTACCTCTAAAAATACAACATCTGTACTAAGGATAATTTCACAAAAACAAATTATATTTTTATACCATAATTAACTTAATAAGCCTTTCCATTTTAGACTCTGTAAGGAAAGAAATCGGAAGGTAGCGAATTTTCACACATTCAGAATTAATTTAGAGTTACAAATAAGAAGATTATAGTCCCAATAAATATTTAAGAATTAATTTAAAGTCCAAAACAAATAAATACACATGAATACATTTATCTGTAATGCAAACAACATGAAGAGGGCCCGGAAATGAGTTGATGAGACCTCGTATTCCTGGAAAAACCATATCCTCCTGAAGAAAGGGGGAAACTGAAGACTACTTTACTTCACATTCATAAGCTCCGCCCGAAAGTTAAGAAGAATGATCCTTTCAACGTCCTTAAGTAACGCTTCAGCAATCTCAGCAACCTCTCGTAAACTGAAGAACTTGCAAAATTAGCCGGACTGATGTCGCAATTGATCTCACATCACTGGAAAACGTAGCCTATTCAGCTAGGAAATTTTACAAAAAGCTGGAGCAGATTTTTATCGTTCTACGATACTTGAAATAGGTACTCGATTATTCAGGATGCCGACAATCATAATTTGATTTTAAGTCGAAGCTCAAATGGAACGTCTTGACAGCTCACTGCCTTAACAGATCTGAGCAAGAACGACTACATCACAAAGACGTCACTCAAAATTAAAGTCCCACCTCTCACTTCCGATGAAGACCAAAAACATGTAAAACTTTCAGAAGAATTAGCTTAATAATTCAAATATCGACACCCAACATTTCCCAGTTTAGCTAAAAGACGCGGCCGGGGAGCATAATTGCCGCTTCCCGCCGTAAGCACTACTCGAAGACACACAAAAAAACTGCCCTCTTTTTTTTCATCACAAGAACACCAAGTACTCCATCTGAGAGTCAGTCGTCAAGTGCTTTAAAACTCGAATTTTCTTCGTCTCCTTCACAAACACTTCTCCCATAAGGGCATCATTTATCGCCTCCCATTCTGGGACTAAATTTCCGTTTTTCCCTGAATAACCGAAATAAGGCTCACCCACGCATGTGTACACTTCTCTCACTTAACCAAACCGGACACTCCGATCTCCAAAAACAAGATGACCTGCAACGAAGGTGAGATGGCAACCCCTGACCTCCCCGTCACGTAAAACTTATCTTAAAGGCCAACCGCACAAAAGAAATTTGTTCTAGAACTTTTCAAAGGACGAAACAATCCTGCGAAAACATGACTTAGCAAAATTCGCCTCCCTTCCCGAATTCTTTTCACAATGAACAGAAATTTAAATAAGGGAAAATTAATAATTAGTAGAAGCATCTGTTTTTCCCCAAATTAAAGCATTAAAATAATAATTCAGAATTAAATAAAATTAAGATTTTCTAACTAAGGAAACTAATTAACCTGGTTCTTTATAACGAGATTAAACAATTATCTACACAACACTCCGATTATTTGCCATTGACCGGAGGTTACTTGGCAAGAATTAAGATCTATGCTATTAAGAAACGGTGTCAATAATTTTACTAGTACTCAGAAAAAAAATTATCGTTTTCTTTGATTCTGCCTCTAAGTCGCGATCGTGCTTTGGCTGTGTTTATGAAGAGTGAAGTCCAATTTAGCACTTCCAAAACAAAAGAAGATACTCCGCTCAAGGTTGTGATTAGAGGGATAACTGAAGATTCCAATTTTGATGAAATCAAGACTCAATTTTGTGAGACTGGCTATCCTGTTTTGAAGATTACCCAATTCACTAAGAAAACTAATGATATTGTGACGGAACTTCCAGTCTTATTAGCCTCTTTAAAGAAAGAGGATTCTGGACGTAGCATTTATAAGGCGTACGCTCTTAAATCGTAGAGTCAATATCCGAAAATACCGTAGCAATCATAGCTATATGATGTGTTTTAGATGTCAAAGTTCTGGCCATGGACAAATATTTTGTAATAACCAACCAAGATGTTTAATAAATATGTGACAAAGTAAATTTTAAGAAAATTAAATTGTAATGTAAGGAGCAAGTTTCTTTGGGAAGAGAACATGTCTTCCCGATCTTGTGAGAGTTTATGTCTGATAGAGTTCGTTAGCAGAATTATTCTGTTGAATTGTCTTTAAGTCTCTGTATGGTTGCAGTTTTGGAAATCAGCGTTCGAAAACAAATAGGCTGGTTTTACACGGTCTACAGATAGAGTAGATTTAAGGCCGTGTATTTCAACTGTGAAAGTTTTGTCCGCTCTGGTAAGGACTTTGTGCGAATCTGAGTATGGCTGGTACAGCTGTGGGTTTAACTGGAACGATACGTAAGTGACAGACGTAAGATTTTAAGTTAGAATTTAAGTAATACTTATCTTGATACGTAAGATTTTAAGTTAGAACTTACGTAATACTTATGTTGACCATGTGCAGATGCCGCTATTGGGTTTTGTTGTTGCATTCTACCGGAGATTAGAAATGAATCGAGTGTCACATGGAGATATCTTAGATTGCATTATCATATCACTACGCAGCCTGAGAGTTGTGCTGCACACCAGTTCTGCACAACATGTCTGCATTTTAATTCGTGCGCCACTTTAGTATCATTAGGTTATTTTGAAGCAAGAGTACATGAAAAATGACCACTGCCCTAGCCGGGACTCGAACCTGAACCTCTACTTGTTAATGAAAATTTATTTTAAGTTCGCACTTTTGGGAAAGAAAAGGAACCATTCAAATAAAATTTTCATCTTATTCTCTATTGTCTGAAAAAAGTATTTGTGTGTAAAAGATTGAAATATCTGTTGTGTTAAATGTTACTTTTAATGAAAGTTTAAAGCTCAAAAGAGCAGATATAATATGTATTTAGTGCTAAAACTTCAGCAAAAGTGAATACATTCAAAGTTTAATGTAATCAATTGAGTTCGCGCAAAAGAAATTTTAGTTAAATCAAATCATGCGATTTTGAGCGAAAGCTTGCATGCGTTGAAGATGAATGTAGAAAATATTTTCGTATGCGTGTGCTTTGTAGGGCTCTCCGCTGACACTCTAGTTAATTTTCATGTTTATTAGCTCATGGAGAACTTAGAAATAAATTTAGGGTGTGTCTAAGAAGGTTGTTATGTGCTAACAGTCAATGTGCGTTAAGGTGGAGATTTTGTGCACTATAACATATAACGCTCGCGTTTTCACACCACACAGTGTGGAGAGCCAAAAGGGAATTAAAGTTTAAAATTTAAGCATGAATGTGAATTGAATAACTGTGGCATGGAAAACAGTAATGTGCGGAAAAGCTGAGTAAGCTACGCTAAATAAAGGCTAGAATACTGTATTGTGGATTTTACATGTTATTTAGAATCATGTATTCATAAGTGTTCCATCCAGATGACTGGAAGGAGTTGACTGAACCCCTATTGAATGATGACAAATGATGTCCACCAGAACTATGATGATGACAAAATTTTCGTCCATAATCATTTAAATTTTAGTATTTTGAATGTAAACGGGACTTAGATCTTGTCAGTTGTAGAATTTATCAGTTTGTAACAGGTCTTTAAGAACCTTTATCCAAGTCTGTTAAATTCTGACATGGACAAATGTAGGGATTTATATTTATTTTAAATAACCAGTTAATTTTAAGTTACTTTCCTATAAGCGTTCATTCCTCTAATTGCCAGTGACAGAATATTTAAATTTAGTAGCGCGAGCAAGAAATGCAAATTCTACTAGCGGAAGTATAAGTTAAATATCGACGTTCCAGTAGAGAAAGAGAGAGTCCTGGAAATTGCCGTGCGTGCTCATACGCAAACTTCTGTTTAGCAGGTACTGCTGGTTTTGACGTGGCTTAAGTGCTGTTATCTTACTGCCACTAGACTCATTTCCGCGCTGTAGGCTACAGGATTATATGAGCCCCGTAGGGTGAAGCACCATTTGCACTTCCAAGCAGGTTAGTCACAATTCTTACTGGATTCAAAACACAGTTAAAAAAAAGCACTTCAGTACGTGAATAAATCAGCACACGAACTAAAACTATTTACAAGTTTATTTACAACATTAGCTATTTTAGAATTACACTCAGAACGAGAGTTCAAAATCATTATTACCGACTCAGTCGGTTCTTGTAACAGTTCTACAGATCAGAGTGCAACAGGGTTGCCACAAAAATATGCAAAATCAAATATTTACTTCAGCGCTGCCTAACGGCCAAATCGCCAGTCACAACACACTGCCCCGGATGAACAATCACTGTCGTTCCTCATTATTAAAAGAAAATAATTAATTCAAAATATAATAAACTAAATTAATACTTAGGTATTAAACACTTTCAAAATAGGCAAGCATTTCAAATTCTTGGACGAAAATAAAATACGAAATTATACTCACATACAGTAGACAAGCAATATTCAAATTCTAAATACAATTTAAAGTTGGAATCTATAACAATAAAAATAATAAATGAATTATATGAATAAATCAAAAAAATGCAAATAACTTTATGACTGTCCATTCAAATATTAGCCTATTAAGTCCAGTTCAAATTTATATAGTAACTAAATGGGTCTCTTTATAATTCCTGTTGGTGTTTGAAGGACACAGGATCTAACTTTTGAATCACGTCCTAAACACAGCTCTTTAATACATCCGTACTTGCAAAGATGCTTTGGTAACTTTTCGTCATGGATCAGCGCTATGTCACCAACTTTAAATGATGAGGACTCTGTTGGAGTGACTCGATACGGAGAGCGGAGTTCTAACAGATATTCTTTTCTCCAGCGTTTCCAAAAATGGTTAATGGCTTGCTGTCGGTATTTTAATTTTTTTGTAAGCATTCTTCTGTTGGATTCAGATCCAGTGATTACAGGCAATCCATGAGGCAATGATGTTAGTCGTTTTCCTACTAAAAAATGGGCTGGAGTTAAAGGCTCTGGTTCGGAAACTGTTCGTAGATATAACACAATGGTCGAGAATTGATAACTGCCTCAATTTCAGTCAACGTCGTTTCTATTTCTTCAAATGTAAGACAAGTCCTACCAAGGATCTTTTTCACTGGTGTTTTCACGGTGCGAACCATCCTTTCCCAAAAACCGCCCCACCAAAAGGCTCTAGGCACAATAAATTTCCATGTTATTTTATTTCTTGAGAAATAATCTAGAACTTCTTCCTTTGAAATGTTCTTCCAAATTTCTTTTAGTACTGAATCAGCTTTGATAAATGTTTTTGCGTTATCACTGTAAATTATTTTACAAAGTCCTCTTCCTGCAACGAACCGTCGAAGAGCTAGAATAAAAGTGTCAGTGTTAAAAGTTGTTACCAATTCTAGATGTACAGCCCTAATTACCGCGCATGTAAATACTAAAATATAAGCCTTTTCTGGACCTGATGAAATTTTGATATAAATCGGTCCAGCAAAATCTAAGCCAGTTGTTTCAAATGGCGGAGTTTTTATAATCCTATCTTTAGGTAATGATGCTACTACTTCCTTACCTGGAGTAGCATTAAATCTTTTACAAATTAAGCAAGTTTTTCAAAACCGATTTCACGCATCTTCTTCCTTTGATGATAAAATATTTCTGTCGAAGATGTGATAATGTCGTAGCTACTCCAAACTGATATAACCTCTCTTGGATATCCATAATCAACAGCTTGACAAATTTAGATTTGTCAGGAAGTATCCATGGGTGTTTTTCTCGTTCTTGGAATTCAGAGAATTGTAGTCTACCTTTCAGCACAAGCAATCCATTTTCATCTAATTCCGGATTAAGGTTATATAAATTTGATTCCTTCCTGATAGATTTTCCACATTTTAGTTGGTTTATTTTAACGTTAAATGCCAATTCTTGAGTACATTTAATCCAATACATTTCTGCCTTATCCAGTTCTGAAGCTGTCAATGGACCGCAGACCTTAGAGTTTCTTTTATCTGGATTATGCACAACGGCGCATTATCCACGCCGTGATACGGTAAAATCTTTTGAGACTGCTACACTTCTCAACATCTAAAATTGTTTCCGGTGTTATGGTACAACATAATTGAGTAACTTGAGGTTTCAACTTCCTTTTAGTCAGCGCATCTTCGCTTAATTCAGTCGCTAATTCTAACGGCCATAAATGTGCGTGATGTGATAATCAAACTGGACCTTGCCACCAGACGTTATTTCCTATATGGGTTATCAGCTTTTCACCTCGCGTCACTAAATCAGCTGGATTTTCTTTTCCGCTACAATAGTTCCAATTTTCAGGATCCGTAAGGGATTGAATTTCTGACTCTGTTGGAAACAAAGGGCTTCCAATTCATAGCAGATCCTTTTATCGAATGAAGCGTTATTGTCAAGTCTGTCCAAAACTTCATCTTCGCATTTTTAAAGTCTAGTGCCATCTTTAAAGTTTCAGACATCTTTGCGGCAATTACGGCTCCCATTAATTCTAATCGGGGAAGCGTTATTCGTTTCACAGGAGAGACTCTATTTTTTGCCCAGATGAAACTTGTTTTAATTTCATTATCTTTGGTGAAGTACTAAAATAGGCTGCTGCACCAAATCTCTTAGGACTAGCAACACAGAAAATGTGGATTTGTACCTGATCTTTTAGCAAATTTATTACTTGTTGGAAATACTTTCTAGGTATCTCAAATCTCTTAAGATGTTCCGTTTTAGAGCACCAACCTTTCCATTCATTTTCCAAATCTAGGGGTAAATCATCATCCCAGGCCAAACCTCTTTTACAAATTTCTTGCAATAAGCTTTTAATTCGTATGGTGAATGGAGATATAAACCCTACGGGATCATATACCTTTAACATAGTCTTTAAAACACAACGCTTTGCAGATTTGATACTCTCTAGATTATCTATAAGAGGCTGAGCATCCAGTTGAAAGGTATCAGAATCGGTATTCCATAATATTCCTAAAACGTTTAAATGGAGGTCAGAATTTTCTCGTTCACTGCATAACATATTTTCTTTCCACATTTCCCTTAGTTTCATAGAATTAGAGTTAAATTTTCTTAAATGCATCCCAGCATCTTTAAGAATTTTAGCGGCAGTAGAAGATAAATAGTACGCCTCTTCATCAGAATTTGAACCTGAAATTAAATCATCAACATATAGGGATGTATCTAACATTTCATAAACTTTATAATGCTCTTTCTTATACTTTTGAATATGACATTTAATAGTAGCAGCTAAAATGAAGGGGCTACAGGTACCACCGAATGGTATACGCGTAAATCTTAGAATTTTCAATAAGTCAACTGCCTTATCATCAAACCACAAAAATTTTAAATAATTTCGGTCTTCTGTCGTTAAGCCAATTTGGAGAAAAGCTTTCTCTAGATCCGCGCAGAATGCCACTTCATTTTTTCGGAAATTGACGATAATATCTAAAATGTTTGTGTTTAAATCGGGCCCTGGCCATAAACTATCATTTAAAGATTTAAACTGATTTTCTTTTGAAGAAGCGTCAAAGACCATCCTCACTTTAGTGGTGAATTTGTCATCCCTCGTAATGGGTCTATGCGGCGTAAAATAACCGTTCTCAACGTCATTATCTGAACATTCTTCAACTACGTTATTTCCCTTTTGTTCAATAACAATGTCTTTATATTGTTGGAGAAGTTCGTTATTTTTCGCGAGCTTACGATTTAAGTCAAAGAAACGATTCTTCGCTATTTTGAAATTAGTCCCTAACCCTTCTTTACTGTTCTTCCACAATAATTTCGTTTCATATCTGTTATTAACGAATTTTAAATCGTTTCCAAATTTATTAATGATCTCTTTATCTATTTTTGAAAGTTCATCGTCACTAATACCAATTGCTTCAAGCTCCCATAATTTCTTTACATCTTTCTGTTCGGCATTTTCAACAGATAACTTGCAAACGGACGCGTCTTTATTTTTTCCCTTTTCATCATTATATATGGAACCACAAAGCGACCATCCAAATAAGCTTTCACACACAAATAGCGATTTTGTTATTTTTTCTGCTGTTCCAGGAATGTTTATTTGCCAGAGATAATCGACGCGTATCAATAACTGCACTCGAAAGCCGCATAACGTATTCCAATTAGACAACTCGTATTTCTTTAATTTGGTTTTGACATCTGTGTTTAGTCTAGGCGGATAAATCATCGCGGTAGAAACCGTGTCTGTCTCCAACGCCTCAATGCATGGCTTTCGTTCGGGAATTTTTACATTCTGTAAGGTAACCCTGACCAAGTCATAAATTTTTTGTTTTGCTTTAAGCGCGCCGAAAGAGTATACTAGCAATTTTTCCTTTCTTACTACTGGGGGTTTTAAGTATGATGTTAATTCTTTGGTAATAAATGCCCGTTGACTGCCACTGTCAAGAAGACACAAAGCAAATTTTGACTGTAAATCGGATGATATTTTCACGCAGCATGTTTGCAATATAACTTCATTAAATAAATCTGAGTTTTAATCTCACATTGAGAAACGGAAGTTACTATGGTATCACTTTCATTTTTAGGAACTTCAGAGGGCTTTTTATTTGATTTCATGCATATCGAAACATTATGAAACTTACTACCGCATATTTTGCAAGGCTCATTTAGAAATTTACACTTCGCAGCAATATGGAGTTTCCTAAAGCACACAAAACACCTACCATCGTTCTTTAGTTCTTTACGCTTCTCAGGAATCGAACGCGATTCCCAGAAATAAGCATTATGTTCTGAACTGCTGCAAAAGAAACAGTTATTCTTAATACTAGTTGACAAAGCAGATGTTGTAGGAATATTACGTTTAAAATTTTGGTGTCTATATTTTTCTGGTGTATCATGAGATATCCTTACGGAACTATTCAAATTCATTGTAACTGCACGCGATTCTATTTCTTCTTTAATAAAGATGATTAGCTCATTGATATACCAGTCGGAACTTTTGGCACGCCTTCTGTTAAATTCTAAAGCAATATCTGGTGGAATCAACTTGAGTAAAATTGGGCATAATAAATGACCATAACTTCCAGATGCAACCCCAAAGAGATTAAATTACGAATCTGAATTTCACAATTGTCATAGAGTATCTTAAGTTAGAAGCTCTTAAGTTAGAAGAATTTTTTACTGGATTGAGATTTAAAAGCTTATTCATATGGGCGTTAATAACGACATCAGTTCTACCAAACCGTGCTTTCAAAAGGGCGATAGCAGAACTATAATTTTCGTTAGTTAACGAAAACCCAGATACAGCATTAGCTGCACCACCAAGCAGTGATTTCAAATAGCAAAATTTATCAAGTGGCGTGAAATGCTCATTACTATCTATAGCTTTCGAAAATTGGCTCCAAAACTCAAGCCATAAGCAAAAATCACCATAATATTTTTCGATTGTAAGCTTTGGAAGCTTCATAAATTTAGGTCCAGTATTGTTACTAGGAACACTATTTTCACTAGTTAAAGCACGTGAATCATGAGAATTATTTTGAGGGTTAGAGTTCAAATTTTTATCTAAATACCGCGTAATTCTATTTTTCCATTCAGTAATGTTTTCATTATAATCTTCAACAACTTCAATTTCGGATTCAATATCCTCAAGGGTTAAACCACTTTCGATTTCAGAATTCAATTGTTTAAGACCATCATACTTTTCAATTAATTGCTCTTTAAGAACACTTAACTGATAAATTCTTTGTTCATGAGTCATTTCTGATGTTTCACTTAAAATAGCTTCAATTTTCGTTAACATTTTTGTAGTAGCGGTACGCAAAACTGCGCGTTTCCGCTCCAATTTATCAAGACTATCCATTACGTTTATACTACATATCGAAATATATCAGGGTATAAATAAGCATGCGCTTACCTGATAAATTTTATATTCCGAACTTTCAATTCAAACATCCTGTCACGTTGTAGCCGATGAAATGAAGCACCATTTGCACTTCCAAGCAGGTTAGTCACAATTCTTACCGGATTCAAAACACGGTTCAATAAAAGCACTTCAGTGCGTGAATAAATCAGCACACGAACTAAAACTATTTACAAGTTTATTTACAACATTAGCTATTTTAGAATTATGGTGATAAGAAGCGCGCTTTGCGCCCTCCGATAAATGTAGCAACCCGGGAGGAGAAGTTTTTTCTATCAGTAGGGGGAAAAAAAAAGAGACCGGCTGTCGGGAAGTACGTACGGGGTTCCGAAATAAAGCTTAATTTTGATTTGTGCACTATGTCTAGTTAATATTTATATTAATGCAGTAAGAACTTAAGCTTTGATATGGAATACGAGGATTGGTGGTAGAACATATAGGTGACTCAGTCGGTTCTTGTAACAGTTCTACAGATCAGAGTGCAACAGGGTTGCCACAAACATATGCAAAATCAAATATTTACTTCAGCGTTGCCTAAGGGCCAAATCGCCAGTCACAGGGTAATTCTACTATTTGTGAATATCTCTTATTTTAAGTTTGATTCTACTGTTTCACTTACCGCCCAAGTTGAGGCGTAGTATGTTAGCGTCGAGTTGACGTATTGTAAATAAGTTAAAGAGTTTAATAATGGGCAGTTTTAACCCTTCGTCAGTGCAATCACTATTTCTCAAAACTCTACACAACAGAAGGACAGTAGAACGTTACAAACTGAAATCTTCTTATAAAACATTTCTCTGAAAGTTTTCATAAATGAAAAAAAAATGTCTTAAGAAGACATTTCTGTACGCATTGTATTACATATGTTTTATGCGTATGTCTGATATGAGTCGAGCCAAGATTTCGCCGAATAACTTGAGAAACGAGAGTAGCGAAATTAAATTCCAGCAAATTAAAGCTTTGAAGACGGTGGCCGAAATATAATTCAAGTTGCAATTCCCCCCCCCCTACACACACAAAAAGGCTGAAATATCGGCGAAAAAAATTCTGCCCCCGTACTCCCTCAGAATTTGAGAACAATTATTCTGTCTGATAATATTCGCTCTACTCGGAACTATTCCCTTCCGTTTTCCTTCAGCAGTGGAATGTTGGCTCGGGGCAAAAAACTCCCGCGTTTCGCATAACTTGCTCTTTAGAATTCTACACTAATATTGCCCATCTGAGACATGGAAAATGCAATGCGATACAATGAAATTACCAAAAAACGTTTTTTTTTAAATTAAAAGAATACACAGTCATTAAAAAACTGAAAACAGAAAGCTATTATCACAAAAATGCTGGAAAGACAAATGAACATAGATATAGTTTCAATGATGAAATATTTACTACAATACAAAAGGGAAAAAATCAATAAAATATTTTTTTAAACTAAATGAGAATATTAAAAAATACTCAAATGGAAAACAACAAAAGATGCTAATATCACAAAAATACAAGGCGGTTTGGCTAATACAGCAGAAGTCCAGAAATCCCCAATGCTTGGGACCAGAGGTTATGCAGATTTTAGGATTTTGCAGATTTCAGGAGAGAAAAACCAAATTATAATATTCAAACTAAAAGCACAAAATAAATAAGGCATATTAGATACATTTACTTAAATTACTATGTGCAATAATATACATTGTTACATTATTTTATTACATGCATTAAATTATTATATATATATATATTTATTATATTATTCATTTATATTAGTGATTAGAGGAATATTTTAAAGCATTAAGGACATAAACAATAGAGACGTGTAAAAATAAGGGATACTAATAAAGCATAATTTTTTTTTTTTTTACTTGTTTCAAACATTTTTCTGATAGAGGTTTGTTTTAAAACTTCAGGTGCTCCAGAGTAAGTTTTTTTTTTTTTTAAATTTTATAGGGTCATAATCTCTTGGTCTGTGACACACCTCTGTTGTTCTAAATATTTTAGGTATTTTTCAACATGTTCCAAACCCTCATTAAAAGATATTTTCTCACTTCTATCAAATTCATTACCTGTGTCGGTGTCAGAATCGTTTTCTTGCTGTGGCGAGTTCAAAACAGAGCCAATGATTTCATCATCGGTTATCTGATATGCCAGTGTTGGCTCATATGAACACATCATCCATACTAAAAAACCTCTTCTGGGCTAAGATTTTTTTTTCTGCCACTAACACAGAATCATTATTAGATAAATATTTTTTCATCGGTATTTCATTCTCCATTCTGCGATTTCTGGAACCTATAAATTCAATGTTTATATTTTGAGAGGCAATGCGGATTTCAAGAGTTGGTGGATTTTCAGTACTTGACTGTATTTATGTATACAGCTAAAATTGTTACTCGATTTTCATAAAAACTGAATTCGAATTGCTGATTTGTGCATGAAACAAATGGTCAAAAATTATTTTCATGTATAAATTAAAACTGTTAATCAATACACGCAATTCTACACTATATTTAGTTTTAAAAACAAACTAAAAATTGACTAGAATATACACTCTATAATAAAAAAATCTACGTATCAAGAAGGAATCATCCGATTGCTTTGAAATTTCGTATGAATAAATGTTTTGACCAAATGTGCAAATGATTAAATTTGGCGTCCAATGAATGAATAGTGCGATCTCCAGCGCATCCAGCAGATTTATACAAGGGGCTGTTCTTGAACTGTTGTTAAAAATTTATGTTGCACTGCGATTTAGGATACCTTTAACGACTGAAAAAATGCCTCGCCGCAGGATTCCACCTCTTTACGAGCAACTGTCAGAGTTTGAAAGAGGTAATTTGGGCAAATTGGAAAATCGCTCCTTATATGAGTCGAACCGATGCAGTGATTAGAAGATGCTGGCAAGAATGGGTGGACAGTGGCAGATTTCAGCGTCATGATAGCAACGGTCGACCTAGGGCCACAACAGATCGGGAGGACAGAGTGATTGTCAAATCAGCTGTCAAGCGCCTGATTCATTGCTATGAACCATCAGACGTCCGACGCACACGCGAGTGTCCACCATGACCATTCACAGACGGATGATAGAGCGAAATCTACGCTCGTACCGAACGTTACGCCACCTGCTTCTCACTCCTGCATACTGTCGAGCCAGATTACAGTGGTGCTTGGCTCGATCAGGTTGGAATGATGCTGACTGGGGAAGTACAGTCTTTAGCGACGAATCCCGTCTCCAACTGTGTCGTGATGATCATCGAAGACGTGTCTGGAGACGGCCAGAGCAGCGTACCGATCCTGCTTTCACCATTGCACGCTACATAGGCCCTCAAACAGGAGTTATGTGCTGGAATGCCATTTCCCTTGATAACGGGATCCCTTTGGTCATCATCAGAGGCACACTTACAGCACAGCGGTACGTCGACGACATTCTGAGACCTGTTTTGCTACTGTTCCTTTTGCAGTACCCTGGCCTTATTTTCCAGCAAGGTAATACCAGACCATATACGGCACGTGTTGCTATGAACTGTCTTACAGCTTGTCAAATACTTCCTTGGCCAACCAGATCGCCAAATCTCTCTCAAATCGAGCATGTCTGGGATATGATGGGAAGGCGACTGCATCTACCAGGGAATGATGATGACCTAGCCCGACAATTGGAGCCAATTTGGCAAGAAATACTACGAGAGACCATCCGGGAGCCTTATCAGTCTACACCACGCCGTGTGGCAGCTTGCATCCAGGCTAGAGGTGGGTCAACATCTCATTCAGTTCTTTACTTTGTAACTCTGAAATGAATCATTCAATTGTTCTGAAATTTTAATAATTTTCTATTCTGCATATAATCTTCCTATCCACCCAATTTTTGTCTCCATCGGACAATTCCTTCTTGGTGCGTCGAATGTTTTTGTTATAGAGTGTATATTGACGGTAGACGTACCTAGAAAATATTTGTTACCAACGCCTATTGTCAATGTAAGGCAGTTTTTGCAAAAGTTAATATTCCATCATTCGATTATGAAATAGCACCTTCGTAGGTTTCCCTAGTTTAAGGATAAAAGTCAGAGGAAAATATCTGGTTTCAACGACAGTTTTCCGCCGAAAAATATTGATAATAAAGTTGGGAAAAAACATGAAATCAGTACCTTTAGTACGGTTTGTAATCACCACCCAGATTTATGATTTTCTGAAACGCTGTGGTAGTTTTTCAGAGCATTCGGCCCAGAAACTTGGTAGCCGCGAGTCCAAAAACATATCGATCTGATTTCGAACGCCCTGTACAGAATGGAAGATAGCATCAGCAAGATGTAGCTGCAGGTGTGAAGAAAGATAGAAGTCCTAAGGAGCGATGTCAAGGCTATATGGTGAGAGTGGCAAAAGATTCCATTCGACCCCGTGCAGAGTCCAGCCGGTGAATGCAGACACATTGTGGTCTTGCATTATCTTGACGGAACATTTCCTTTTTGCCCCGGAAATCAGTTCGACGTTTTTCCTTCATAGCAGCGTCAGTACGGACTAGCATGTCGCTGTACACCTTACTGTTGAGAGTTTTACAATTTTCCAGATACTCTAATGCCCCGTTCACAGGAGCAGATTCGGCCTGTAGCGAAAACCGGTTCTTCCAACTTGTCCCATTCACACGGCGAAGAAGCATTAACTGCTTCTCGGAATTGGAGGTAGAACTTGGTAGAATGTTCCTACCTCTCTGGAGCAGGGCAAATGGGCAGATTTCCCATACTGCACTGCGCAATTTCGCCGTTCTCTTAATTTTAACAAACAACACGGCTGACGTGCAACTGACTGCTCGCTGGACTGTCAGCGAAACAATCCCGTTGATAAATATCTGAGGATGCGATATAAAAAAAAATAAATAAATAAAAAATAAATAGAGCGAATCGTACGAAATACGGAAATTTGTAAACAAATATAGACAAGGTTATCTGATGCTAGGTATTCCAGAAATGCCATTCAAATTAAAACTAAAGACGCGCATATCGGCTTCAACGCCACAAGCTGACTCGGTATATCTTTTGAATGATTTTTTCATTTAGGAACTTTCATCTACTTTTTATAAATATTATTAAATGGTTTTGTAAGACAAAATGATTTTAGGCTGAAAAAGACTTTTTGACAGTTATTTTTTATTTATTTAAATTTTTGGAAGAAAAGTTTAGCAGTTAAAATGCCATTCTTCTCCTACAATTTTTAATGTTTTTATCTCAAATTTTCTTATTGTAGAGTGTTCTGAATAACTTGGATCGATTCTGCAATTAATGAATTAGTTTCTGAGAAAAAATAAAAACACATTTTTATGTAAAATCTTTGCAACAAGTATGATCTCAACCACATTTTTACTTCAAACAATTTTTCTTTTCAGTATTTTGCAAAACCCATTCTTGTTTCTACAAAGTAAATAATTTTAAAGGAGCGGTAAAAATTTTAAATAATTTAGGCCATATCTATATAAATTTTAGGACTTTAAATAAAAGGATTTATCGAAAAAATGCAAACTGAGAAAACGCAGTTTAAAGCATGTTGTAGAAAAAGTTATAGGGGGCGCTGCGCCGCCAACCTATACAGTTAATTAAAATGTTTCAGGGCAGAGAGCGAGAGAGTGTGGATCGTAGATGGGTGTGGTCAGAGAGAAGTGTTATTAAATCAGCCATTGTGTAACTCCCACAAATCTGTAAATATTTGTACATATGTTTTGCTTCATAAAGTAGAATTAGAAAAAAGTAAGTGTGTTTATTCATCTCAGCATGACATTAAAAAATACCACCGATGCGACGAGTCAACAAATTAAGTTTTTATTTTCATATCATTTCTGGTGACATCGGCCAACAAGGTGAGTGGTACAATTTCTATTTGCATGCTATTTACCTCTGCAAATTAAAATGAGTCTCGAAGAAACTGTTGAGCGAAATAGAAAAATTAGAGGTTCGGTTCGAACTAGCGTCACAAAATTGATTAAGAAACTTGAAGACGAGTTACAAAATGAGAATCCAAATTTAGAACTGTTGCAGGAATCCCTTTCAGTGTTAATCGAGAGAGAAACTAATTTGTTAAAATATGATGACGTTATTAATGCTCAAAGTACTGTGCAAGAATTAGAAACAGAAGTAGAACATTCTTTAGAATACAGCGAATCCATCATTAGATGTAAATCGAAAGTTACGAGATACATTCAAAATGTTGGTAAAACCGAAACAACGTCACAAGTTTCTGAAATCAAAACTAATTACAATACTAAATTACCTCGTATTGCTTTAGAAACCTTCAATGGTGATTTATGTAAATTTACTGAATTTTGGGCTCAATATAAAGCTGCCATTCACGAAAACAATACGCTTCAAGATGTTGAGAAATTTAACTATTTAAGATCTTTACTCACCGGTTCAGCTGCAAAAGCTATAAGCGGATTACCATTAACAGGAGAAAACTATAAAAAAGCCGTCGAAATTTTAACTGACAGATTTGGAAAAAAAGAAATATTAGTTAGTGCGCATATGAACGTTCTCCTATCTTTGGAGCCTGTAAGTCGTTCAAGTGATGTATCCAGTTTAAGAAAATTGTATGATGAAATAACGGTTCAAACTAGAAGTTTAGAAACATTAGATATTAATTTTAATTCTTATGGCAATCTACTACTTCCTATTTTATATAAGTGTGTACCCCAAGATTTAGTGTTACAATTTAGTAGAGAACAGAATTCCGGTAAAGAGTCAACAGTGTCAGATTTATTGTCGTTTCTAAAGAAAGAAGTAGAAGCACGCGAAAAGTCCTTAACTCTGGGTCTTAAAAATCAACAAACACTCTCGAAAGCCAGCGCGAGAAATATTGACAGTTATCATAAAAATTTTACTCCAATTAAAAAGAAAATGGCATCAGCGGCGACGCTTAATACATCAGTTGAAACTTACATGTGCGACTTTTGTCTTAAATCTCACCTCTCAAAAGACTGCGACTTAAGTATTTCAGAGAAACACAAAGCGTTATATGATCAATTTAAGTGCAAGCGCTGTCTGAAAAAAGGTCACAAAAAACCATTTTGTAAGGCGAAATGGGTTAAATGTAATATTTGCAAATCTCAGTCCCATTTAGAGAGCCTGTGTGACTCAAACGTGCAAGAAAGTAAAACCAATAAAAATGTAAACGAAGTAAAAGAAACAAACGTCGGTTCACTATTCCTCGAAACGTTGAATAAACAAATTCCTAATGATGTGATTTATTACCAGACTTTGAGGGCCCAGCTAGTCGGAAATAATTCCACATTTAACGTTAGGTTGTTATGCGATTCTGCTTCCAAAAGATCTTATGTGTGTCAATCCATTGCTAGAAAAGCGGAATTGCCAACTGTTGGTAAGGAAAGGTTAAGAATTCATACATTTGCATCTTCGAATCCGCCAGTAAAAGAGTTTAAAAGAAAAAGACTTGCATTAAAAAATAAAAGTGGATTTACTCTCATTATCGAGGCACTTGAAATTAAAACCATATGTTCCAATACCATAGCGAGGCCATCTGGAGATATCATAAATAAACTACGCAAAGAAGGATTTGATTTATCTGACAGTTACGATAGTGGTGTAGCAGAGGTGCAGATTTTAATTGGGAATGATTATTTGAACTGCATTTTAACGGGGAAAACACATCGTTTGACAGAAAGTTTAGTACTATATGAAAGCATATTCGGTTGGTCGTTGAGTGGTAGAGTGGGGGGAGAGAATAAGAAGCTAAGTTCTTCAGAGAAAGAGTCTACGGGTTTGTTTATACAAGTTGACACGGTAGAGGAAGAAAAATTATCGGAACAGATTCGTCAGTTGTGGGAAGTGGAAAGTTTAGGAATTACTAACTACGCGTCGGAAAGGAGTGAATGCGATAAGCAAATAATTAAGCAGTTTGAAGATGATTTGCAATACGTAGACGGGAGATATGAGGCTCGTTTGTTGTGGAATAGGAGTCCAGAGAATTTGGAAAATAATTTTGGTTTAGCGAAAAGGCAGTTTGAAAGGGTGCAGCGAGAGTTAAAAAATAACAACTTTGTGAGGGAACAGTTTATGGAGATAATTAAATATCAAATACAAAATAACATTATTCAAGAGTGTGAGGATACGAGAAAGGGATATTTTATGCCATTTCGTGCAGTGGTCCGTAAAGATAAAAAAAGCACTCAAGTTCGAATGGTATTTAATTGCAGCAGTTGTGAGAGAGGAAAGCTATCGTTAAACGACTGCTTAGAAAAAGGCCCAAACCTAAATCCGAATATTTTAGATATTATTCTTGCTTTCCGAAAATTTAAAATTGGATTCTGCGGTGACATAGAAAAGGCGTTTTTGATGATTGGGATAGCAAAGGAAGATAGGCAATATTTAAAATTTTTGTGGTATCCTGATAATGACAGTGAGGACTTTAAAATTATGCAAATGAACAGAGTATTATTTGGATGTAATTGTTCACCGTTTTTATTGAGTGCAACGATCAAATATCATTTAAAGAAGTACTCAGAAACAAACAAAAACTGTGTCGAGATGTTAAATAGCTCATTGTATGCAGATGATTTGTGTTATGGAGGAGAAAATGTAGAGTCAGCTTTTAGTCTTTCATCAGAAGCGGTATCTATTTTGAGAGGCGCGAGTTTTAATTTGAGAAAACTAAACACTAATTCTAAAGAGCTGTATGACTTGTGGCTGCAGAATGGGTTGTGTGAAGAAAGTAGGTTTGAGAGAGATAGTAAGTTGAAAGTGTTAGGCCTAGTGTGGAACTTGGAAGAGGATGTTTTGAGAGTTGACGTTACATCATTGTTGAGTAGTTTAGAATCGCTGAGAAATAGTAAAAGATCGGTGCTAAGTACAGCAGCTAAGGTGTTTGATCCAGTCGGATTTATTTCTCCATTTGTGGTGCGAATTAAGAGACTTATGCAGGAAATATGGGAGAGAGGTTTAGACTGGGATTCAGAGTTGCCAGAAGAGTTACAGTACAAATGGATAAAGTGGTGCACGGAAGTTAAGGAATTAAACGCTTTGAAAATAGAGAGGTACTACTTTTTAGATGTTCTAAGTAGAAGTCATTCGGTTGAAGTTCATATTTTTTGTGATGCGTCAGTGGTGGCATATGGAGCGGTGGCATATTTTAGATATGAGAATGAGAGAGGAGAGGTATGTACGTCGTTTATAATGTCAAAAAGCAGGATAGCGCCATTAAAAAAGTTGTCCCTCCCTCGGTTGGAATTGATGGGAGCCTTAGTTGCAGCTAGGTTAGGGAAATATTTATTGAGAGTGTTTCGGGATTTGGTAGGTAAGTTAGTTCTGTGGTCCGACTCAGAAATTTGCTTGTGGTGGATAAAGAGATCAGCGCGTGAGTGGAAGCAGTTCGTGTCGAATAGAGTTGCAGAAATACAGGACTGCACTTCGCCTGATAAGTGGAAATATTGTCCAGGATCGGAGAATCCTGCAGATAAGTTAACTCGTGGTGAAACAGCATATGCATTGGTGAAGGATACTAATTGGTGGCATGGTCCATCATGGTTGAAAGGTTCTGAAGATCAGTGGCCTGAGCAAAAGTTTAAAGTACAAACTGATATTCAGGACTTGGAACGTTTGAGCACTTATGTTCATGTTGCTGTTCCAGTAGGAGAAACTGTGTTAAACATTACTAAGTTCAGCAGTTTGGAAAAATTGTTGAGAGTTACAGCTTGGGTAAAGCGGTTTGTCGCCAAACTAAGAAAACGTATCTGTGAAGAAGGTCCTCTTACTGTATTGGAGGTCCAAGAAGCTGAGGAATATTGGATAAAACAAGTACAAAGAGAGAATTATTTTTCGGATATTCAACAACTAGAGAGAAATAATCTAATAACACCCGATTCTAATCTTTATAGTTTAGCACCATATCTGGACAGTAGAGGTATTTTGCGTGTCAGAGGTCGTCTGGAACAAGCAGAATTAATAGATGACGAAAAACATCCTATTATACTGCCAAAGTCGAAGTTTACAGAACTAGTGATATTTAGTGAACACATAAAAGTATTCCATTCAGGAGTTATGGCAACATTGTCCAAAATCAGGAATAAATTTTGGATACCTAAGGGAAGGCAAGTAGTAAAGAAAATTATTAACTCCTGCCTGGTGTGTAAAAAGTTTGCAGTGAAGCCCGCCAAACAGCTAACGGGTCAGTTACCAAGAGATCGTGTGGTTCAAAGTAATCCTTTCACGGTAGTAGGTATTGACTTAACTGGAGCTGTTATTGTAAGAGAAAAGGCGGAAATCCATAAAAAGGTGTACATAGCCTTATTTACTTGCGCCGTCACTCGTGCTGTACACATTGAAGTAGTTTCAGATATGTCAGCAAAAAGTTTCATTCTTTCATTGCGACGGTTTATAGCTAGAAGAGGGAGCTGCAAGGTGATTTATTCTGATAATGCCAAGAATTTCCGCAGCACATGTGAAATAATTAAGGGATTTAAAAGAGTCAGCGTAGATCCTACGGTGCGAGAGTTCCTAACATCCGAAGGAATTACATGGAAGTTCATCCCTGAACGTTCTCCATGGTGGGGAGGTTTCTGGGAGCGTTTGATGAGAAGCATCAAAGATCCTTTGAAGAAAATTTTAGGGAGAGCATTACTAACTCTCGAAGAACTCTCTACAATATTAACTGAACTCGAGTGTGTATTAAACAATAGGCCTTTAACATACGAGAGCAACGAGCTGGGTGAACCCCGCCCGCTCACACCTTCACAGTTTTTACTGCCAGGACGTGACACATTTAACTTTCCTGAGCATTTTTTGGAAATTTTCAACAAGGTGTCAGACAAGGAAACTTTAACTAGACGGAAGCTTTACCAATCTAAGCTCTTAAAATTAATATGGATGAAGTGGAAAGAGCAATATTTACTACAGCTTAGAAACGCTCATAACTTTGCTAATCCTTCAACTGAGCGTAACCTTAAGACAGGAGACGTTGTGTTGGTAGAAGGACCAAAACAATCTAAGCTACTCTGGGATATGGGAGTAGTTGAAGAAGTAATTGTGGGACGAGATGGACATGTACGAGCGTGCATCGTTCGCACACCAAAAGGACAATTCAGAAGAGCTATTCAGCTTTTATATCCTTTTGAAATTTAATTTAGGACATTTAATATGATTTTGAGCCTTTACAATGTTTATATTATTGATTATTATGTTCATTTAATTATAGTGTATCATTTGTCTTTTTGATGTAAGTTACTATGTTTATTCATTTATATATTCATTTGTATATGTCGTACTATTTAGCATTAAGCCATTTTAATTAATGTTAATATTGCTGTGTAAATTTTGTGTACTCTTATTAAAGAGTACAGGTGGGGAGTGCTGTAGAAAAAGTTATAGAGGGCGCTGCGCCGCCAACCTATACAGTTAATTCAAATGTTTCAGGGCAGAGAGTGAGAGAGTGTGGATCGTAGATGGGTGTGGTCAGAGAGAAGTGTTATTAAATCAGCCATTGTGTAACTCCCACAAATCTGTAAATATTTGTACATATGTTTTGCTTCATAAAGTAGAATTAGAAGAAAGTAAGTGTGTTTATTCATCTCAGCATGACATTAAAAAATACCACCGATGCGACGAGTCAACAAATTAAGTTTTTATTTTCACACATGTAAACTATCTGAATGGTCATTAAATCATTTCAAATTTCTTAAAAATATTATCACTGAATTTCATTACATATATGTATAAAATAAAACCCAGTGCTATTCAATTGGTTACAAGCTAACACAAATTACAAGCTTTTATTTAAAATCTTTGTAAAACACGTTCAAAACAATTTTAACACATGAGTTAATTATAATATATTTTATAAAACGTTTATAATCAATATTAATACATTTATAATTAATAATATTAATCTTAATGCTAATAATATTAATTTGCCATTTTATTCATTTTTTCAAAAAACGAAGTTTGAAATTTTAACAGCCACAAAACATTTTATTTGAAACCGTTCATCAGCATACGTGATTTTTCTTCTTTTAATCATTTGATCTCCTATATAAATTGCATTTTAAATCAATTTGGGTATATTTAAATTAATTAAAGAGTTAAACTTTTTAATTAATTCGATGGCGTTCTATAGCAATAGATCAGTGTCAAAAAGATATAAGCAAACGTTAGAAATCCTTCAATTCGAGGGCCCACCAGCGGCCGAGCGGTAAAGACGCTGAACACTGGTAGTTCGGTCCGAGGTTCGAATCCCGCGAACGGGCTGGCTGCATGGGCGTTTTCGTGGTTTTCCCCATGTGTAACGTGTATACGAGCCAGTTTCCCTTTGAAAGTCCTCCACGAAGGCATCCCTCCCTTTAGGCAGATAGCCTTCGTGTGCTTTGCCATAATTGAATAACCTAACCTAACCTAACCTCCAATTCGATTTGCTTTTGTGACGTCATTCATTGCTCGCAGTGGCTTATGGGTTTAGGGGATGGAAGACGATGTGCATCTGAACCTATAATTTATATATTAATGATCTTCCTAATATTGAAAATATTCTCACAGCGTGCTATGCCGATGACACAGCACTTTTATATCACTCACTTAATATATATCATGCAAGAAATAAACTACAGAATGCCATTGATTACATTTCACCCTGGTTCAAAGGGTAAAAAATAAAAATTAACCCCGAAAAATCAAAAGCGATTTACTTTAAAAAAAGAAATATCCCTCAAGACTTACAAGAAATTACGATGAACGGAAAAATCGTGTCACGTGACCACCGAATAAAATATTTAGGTGTTTTATCTTGACCAGAAGTTAACTTTCAAATTTCATGTTAATTATATCAGAGACAAAGCACAACGTGCCTTGATGAGCATTTGTCCTTTATGTGCAAATATTCCAAGTTAAATATCAGTACTAAAAGAACACTCTATCTACAGGCAATCCGACCCATAGTTCTATATACTGCCCCGGCGTGGGCAGCTACTGCACGTTCAAACAGAGCAAAGCTTCAAAGTTTTCAGAGTAAAAATCTCAGATTCCTATCAAACTCTCCGTGGTTCGTTAGGAACACTGTCATCCCTAATTCTCTAAATATTTTACCATTAGATGTCGAATTACTAAAGACTACATTAAAATTCTACGAAAAATGTGATTCC
>KK119589.1:0-15171 GCA_000611955.2 Stegodyphus mimosarum
AACTCTTGGCAGAGTTCAGGTGGGGAGTGTGTGGAAATTATTTTGATTAATTGATAGATGGCGTTAGTGTTTCGAGTGAAACCTAGCATGCCTTTTTTTGAATTTCGGCAGACTCTCCACCGGGAGCTCTATGCATGGGTAGATAGATTCGTGCGTAGCTTCGCACATTAGTCGAATAGGAACAATGAAGTTCCTATTAAAATATTTGATATTTCGATTGGCATGAGTTTTTCAATCTTTTATGATCAGTGTGTAAATAATGTACATATTAAACTTTACGTTTTTGAAATTACTCAACCTTTGATTACTGTGACTCTTTGAATTTTTGAAACAAATGCAAAGACATTCCACAAGGCAAAACGAGAACTAAATCTGCTGTGGAAAATCATAAAAGGGGAAGAAGTGCAAAATTTATTTTGGAAGTTATTTATCAAATGGAAATTTATCGTCGAAAGAGCCGCCTGGTGGGGTAGTTTTTGGGAACGCTTAGTGAGGTCAGTTAAGATGACTCTGAGGAGAATCTTAGGAAGAACATCAGTTATATTTCAAGAACTGAAAGTTATTTTGATAGAAACAGAGGCAATTATCAACTCTAGGCCTCTCACTTATGTTTTCAGTGATCCGAATGAACCAGAACCGTTAATGCCTGGACATTTCTTGATTGGACGACGATTATTGACCCTTCCTCAAGCGACTAAAGGAATCAAAGGAATTCCTTCCTCCAAATCCCAACTTTTAAGATGAGACGATACCAAGAAGATTTATTTAATCGAATTTGGAAAAGGTGGAAGGCATCATATCTTCTGGAGCTTAGATCAGCTCACCAGTCACGATCAGTAAATCGGCCCACAGAACAACGAGAAAACACTGTGGTTTTGAAAAGAAATGACAACGCGCCTAGACTTTTATGGCGAATGGCTATTGTGACAGAATTACATTCTGGACGTGATGGTCGTGTCCGTGCATGTACCGTGAGACTTTCGAATGGAACTTTCATTAGGAGACCTGTACAACGGTTATGTCCTCTGGAACTCTCAGTCAACACTTAATGAGAACTTTCGTCTCCTGACGAACTGTTGGCCCCGGAGGATGTTACGAACTCAGCCGATAGATGGCGCTGCTTTGAACTTATATTGACATTCTGTTATTTTTAGTACTTCAGAGAGTGTGTGCGTGTTGATTAGGTAGTTAGATGTAGTACGTGACTCGTCAAGTGTAAATTGTCCCAAGTTAAAATGTGTCAAATAAAGGATTAAATCTAATTATTTTCAATTACTCTCACAGAAGCTCGAAGATCAGAAGAACCAGGTAAGAGCTATTATTATTATCATTTATTAACTGTTTTGTTTTAGTAGCATAGCTCTGCTTAGGAAAACTACTTTTGTTTATTTCTTCAAGAATGCGAATTCTTTCTTCGAGAAATTCTAAAAATGCATCAAGTTTGGGAATTTCATTTGATTTTACGTTTAGTTCAAATGCTTTTCTAGATTCTCTATCTAAATTATGCAATAAAATATTTTATATCAAAACATCAGATAAATTATTTCTATCAAATTCTAATACACTTAAAGATCTCAAACATCTTTTAACATTATCTACTAGTGATCTCAATTGAGAAGGTGAGTCATTTATTTTTTCAAAGTTCAACAAATTATTAATAAAAGCATCAACTACTGCTCTTTTGTTTTCATATCTGCTTTCAAGTGCAGCAAATAGCGACTCAAATGTATCCTGACATGATTCTACATTTTTGCTTCACCTTTAAGTGATGCTTTCAAATAAAACAGTTTCTCAATATCATTTAAATCATTGTTATTACCAATCATAGATATAAATTGTACTTTAAAATTCTTAAAATCTTCATATTTACCATAAAATTGAGGAAGAGGTAAATCAGGCAGTTTAAAATTTGATTTAGAAACAGTTTTGTTTTCAAATTTGTCTTTATTATTTGTTTCACAATTAAAAAGAAAAATTCTAAATATTACTTCGAACTCTTCGACTTTTTCTTCCAATTCTTGTGTAACGCTTAGATCATCTTTCAAATCAATTTCCTCTGGTAAATTGGTGTATTCCACTATGAGTTGTTTAACCCGAAATTTTAATTCCAATAAAGCATCCAATTTAGTTTTCATAATAACATCATGGTTGAGTTTATTCTCCTCCATTTTATATTCATCAAGGAATTTTATCAAAGTTCCGAGTTTCGCTTTCACTACGCCGCATTGGCGATTCAATGAAACAACATTAGCAGCCATATTCTTCTCACGCTCGACGTACCAAACTGTTCTTGCCGAAGATAGCTCAAACTTAACTTCAGTAAATGGACTGTAATACTAACAATAACAAATTAATTTTAACGAAAACAACATTATTGAATACTAGCACATGCATGTGCTTATAGCTACCTATGTAACTTAGCTAGGAGCGAGCAACCATATGCTCTTACATCAAGACAATGTGCATAGATATTAATGAGCAAAAACGGAATAACTTTAGGGTTATACTAAAGCCAAACTGTGCTTGGCGTAAAACAACGCTGACAAGCAATACTCTTTTCAGACACCGAACAACCACATTTGCAATCTCATCTCAATCGGTTAACCCGAACGGACGCTAGAAGTGCAGATATTAACGAAGTTTCTTTATGACCACCCTGTATATGACACCAGTGGCGGCTCGTAATAAGTACTGTGGAACTGCAGCATCCCCTATTTCCACTTATTATTATTTTTAATATTTAATATAATGGGTCGTTTTTTCTTTAATTCTTCCTTTATACTTCTACAATATATAATCCTTAAACTTAATGTCAGTTGCCATCTTCCAGTTTATGAAAAAGGTACGAAAGTTTTTGTATGGAACTACGCGCTTCACAGTTCCAGCGGCGTGGTGTTTGGTTGATCTGCGCATGCGCACAGAGAAAGCAGCACTCGAGCCATCCAGCGAGAAGAGCACTGTCGCTCTTGCAGTGCCGAAATTCTAGAAACGTGATTACTTCTTACTTCGCGCGTGTGGTATTTTGTTTTGTGCATGCGCACTTAGGAAGCAGCGTGCGAGACCTAGAGGAAGAAGAGCACTGTCGCTCTTGCAGTGCCGAATGTGGAGTGCCTTTGGGAGGTGTTTCTTATTTTTACTCCGCGTGTGTGCTGTTAAAAAATCATACACCATATTCTTGGTTAGATTATTTTTCAGCTATTCTATTTGATTCATTTTTTTCGGTTCTTTTATTTTACAGAGAACTTTAACCATGTCCTTGCATCCTCCAGTAATAAATTCTGTGACTGTAAGTGAACTTCACGTTGTAAATTAATCAGGCATTTGAGAAGAAGAAAAGGTTATTTTTAACTTAACTTCTGGTAATCCTAGAAATGCCAAGGTGCGCGCGTATCAACCATACCAACTACATCAACCACTCCAACTACGTCAATCACACCCAATTAATATATCCCATGACTCTCTAGTTCTTTACTTCTTATTAAGCTTTCGTATGTGCTTGTATGCAAACATTAATGTATCCGTCGCTTTATGTTATTTAGTTATAGCTGAATAAATATGATTTGTGCTTAAGTATGCATCCTATCATTAATGGATATATCCCTCACACCAATGAAGTTTCGGAGATTTAATTGCTGCTGCTGGGTGCACAAAAGGTAAGCTAAATTTTGCTATCTTTATTCTTCATAGATTATGAGACTGATATGTTGTAAATCCCGAAACTAAAACTTAAACTGTGCATATAATATATAAACTTTGTGAAACTGCTAAATAAGAATTAATAATAGCACAGTCAAGTCTTAAAGATTGTATGCAAATAACGAAACTGAATTCCGAAAATTATGCTACTTGGAAATTCAAGATTCAAATGCTTTTAATGCGTGATGAGTTAGATGATCTTTATTCTCCCTCACCTTCTAAACCTGATGATGAATTTTCAAAAAAGGATAAACAAGCACGAGCTATAATAAATCTATGCATTGACGACACTCATATTATTCATGTTAGAGATGAAACGACTACTGCCGGTACATGGCAGGAATTAAAGTCAATTCATGAGCGCTCCAATTTGAGCAGCAAATTATATCTTCTGAGAAAATTATATTCTATAAAAATGGCTGAACATGCTGATATGATCGCACACATCACTCATATGATGGACTTCGTCGAAAGACTAAAAGCTATTGGTGAGAACATTCCGGATCAGCATGTAGCCGCACTTATGTTAGTTTCAATTCCGGAATCATACAATAATCTTATAACTGCCATTGAAGCTAGAGAGGAAACTCTTATAACTACAGATCTTGTAAAAACGAAACTCACTGACGAATATAACGGAAGACTAGAACAACAAGCAAATCGAACTTCCAATTCTACAACGGCGTTTAATTCTGCAATAAATGATAGAAATTATGATAATAGTAGACAAAAGAAATTTTGTTCCTTTTGTAAACGCAGTGGTCATACTCGTGAGCGTTGTTTTAAATTGCAGAACAAAAGTAACAATTCTTGTCCTGACAACTCGAAATCAGAAACTCGCGTGACCAAACATGTCGGAAAATCGAACCGACATTGTATGAGCGCAGACACTTTCGATCAGAGACGCAGTGAATCCGACACCGACAGGCATGTTTCAGCGTCAGTCCAAAGTACTGTTTATGAAAAGGGTTTACTAATTACTCCGCGGTATTGCTCAGAACAAAATATAAATAAGAAAATTTTTTACATCGATTCCGGCGCAAGCAGTCATCTAGTAGATGAAAGTTTATTTACTGAACTGATATACGAGGATTCTCGAGCGAAAATCATTTTAGCAGATGGAAAAATTTTATATTCGCAGGGCAGAGGATTTGTTGACCTTGATTTAGAAGAAGAATGAGGATTGCAGAAAATTCAATTGACTAATGTTTATTACGTTCCTGATTTAAAGAGCAACTTGATTTCTGTTAAACAAATTGCTAGTAATGGATATTCTGTTACTTTCGAAAAGGAAAATTGTTACGTCAAAAAGGATAGCCAATTAAATATGCGCGCATATTCTGACGATAACAGTTTATATAAAATTGTTTTAATCAAAAAACCAGAAAGCGCTAACTTTGCAGCTGAATGTAAAAATAAAAACTGTATACAAATATGGCATTCAAGATTAGGTCATCGAAGTTATGACGCAATCTCGAAAATTAATGAGAGAAAATCTTGCAGAAGGGATAAAATTAGATAATTGCACTCATAATGATAGCTGTTCAGAATGCATAAAGAATAAAATGCAACAAATTCCTTATCCAAAAGCTGCTAGTGTTCGAGCAAGAAAACCACTGGAACTTATACATAGTGAGTGACATTTGCGGGCCTATGCCTACTCCAAGTATTGGTGGAAAACTTTATTTCGTAACCTTTATTGATGACTTTACTAGATACACTGTCATCTATTTGCTAGCTAAAAAGAATGAAGTTAAAGGACTTAGTAAATTAAAGGACTTTGTCGGTATAACAAGAAATAAATTTGGAAGAACTATGCAGACTCTTCGAACTGATAACGGCGGTGAATATACCAGTGAGAAAATGGAGGAATTTCTATCGAATAACGGCATCAAACATCAACTAACTGTACCTTTTTCGCCTCCTCAGAACGGTATGAGTGAAAGGAAAACAGAAGCCTTATTGAAATGACCAGGTGCCTACTGTCCCAAAGCCGACTTCCAGACAAATTCTGGGGTGAAGCTGTAAATACAACAAATTACATCCAGAACCGCCTTCCAACCAGAGCTTGTGATAAGACTCCTTATGAATTATGGAGCGGAAGAAAACCTAATTTAGCTCATATGAAACAATTTCGTTGCACAGCCTATGCATATGTACATAAGGAAAATCGTAAAAAAATTAGACCAGAAAGCGATTGAAGGAATTTTTGTCGGTTACGATCAACGATCAAAGGGGTACAGAATCTACACAGGTGAAAATCGAATAATAATCAGTAGAAGCGTCAAATTTGTCGAAGAATTATCAGAGAATGAAAATATTGAAATTTCTCTCCATCCAAAGGCTGAAGATGTTGAAAACGATGAAGAAACTGCAGAAAAACACAAAGTTGTATCCGAAGTTGAGCCAAGACGATCAGAAAGGAAAACGAAAGGGAAACCACCAGAACGTCTAGGATACTTAACAAACACAATAAAAACCATACCAGAGAATTTTAAAGACTTGGATAAATTGAATTCTGAAGAAAAGGAAAAGTGGTTACTCGCAGTTAACAAAGAAATCAATTCCTTATCCCGAAATAAAACTTGGGAACTGGTTGAGCTTCCTGTAGGAAAGAAACCTATTGGCTGTAGATGGATTTTCAATCTGAAAGAAAACGAAGATGGAACAGTCATTCGTTACAAGGCACGACTAGTTGCAAAAGGTTATAGTCAAAAATTCGGAACTGACTACGATCATACCTTTGCACCAGTAGTTCGACATACAACTATCAGAACTTTTCTTGCTGTTGCAGCATATGGTAAAATACACGTGAGACATGTAGACGTCACTACAGCATTTCTACACGGAAATTTAAAAGAAAAAATATTCATGGAACAACCAGAAGGTACAATTCAACCGGGACAAGAAGGAAAAGTTTGCAAACTGACAAAAGCTCTTTATGGATTAAAGCAAGCTGCTAGAGCATGGAATAAAAGAGTCGAAGACGTATTAAGGAACAGCAACTTTTCGCAGAGTACAGCAGACTCATGCTTATTTCTAAAGAAAGATGGAAATGATACGATAATGACTATTGTATATATCGACGATATCCTTATATCATGCAAAAGCGAAGAAAAAATTAAAAGGCTAATCAAATCTCTCAATGAATTCTTCTAAGCAAAAGACTTATGAGAAGTCAGAAACTGCTTAGGAATCAACATCAAAAGAGATGAAAACAAGTTCCTATTGAGCCAAAAATCAAAAATAGAAAAATTGAAGAAGATGTTTTGTCCAGATATCCACAAACCATCTTACACACCAATGGATACTTCTTAACCAAAGGAAGAGAACGTATCTCCACCAGTGGACAATACGAAGTATAGACAAGCCATTGGAGCCTTATTATACATAGCCACTGTAACCAGACCAGACATTACCCTAGCAGTGAATCTGTTAAGCAGGAAAAATGAGTCTCCAAAGGAGAAGGACTGGAAAGCAATTCTAAGAGTGATTCAATACATGAACTCTACAAAGGACATTTACCTGAAAATTGACTCTGATAGCCCACCATCACTTTCTGTTATACTGATGCTGACTATGCATCTGATTTAACCACGAGATGGTCAACGGGTGGAAATTTATTTTTTTCTGGGAAACAACGCAATATTTTGGTCCACAAAGAGACAAAATTGTGTTTCCTTATCATCTACCGAATCCGAGCTTATTTCTGCAGCTACTGCTGCTCAAGAGCTCAAATGGATATTAGATCTCCTTAAAGATTTTGGACTACCTCAAAAACTACCCATTAAGATATTTGAGGACAATAAGTCCACAATAGCTCTGATAAAGCAGGGAAAAATGAATACCAGGTTAAAGCATATTAATGTTAACTATTTCTTTTTAAGAGAAATTGAAGAAAATAAAACAATCGAGATAACATACTGCAATACAAATTCCATGATTGCAGATATTTTCACTAAGCCATTGCCCAAACCAAAATTTCTGAAATTAAGAAGTGAGCTAAATCTGATTTCTAACATTTCCCAAATGCATGATTAAAGGGGGATTGTTGTAAATTAATCAGGCATTGGAGAAGAAAAAAAGGTTATTTTTAACTTAACTTCTGGTAACCCTAGAAATGCCAAGGTGCGCGCGCATCAACCGTACCAACTACATCAACCACTACAACAACTACGTCAATCACACCCAATTAATGTATCCCATGACTCCCTAGTTCTTTACTTATTAAGCTTTCGTATGTGCTTGTATGCAAACATTAATGTATCCGTCGCTTTATATTATTTAGTTATAGGTGAATAAATGTGATTTGTGCTTAAGTATGCATCCTATCATTAATGGATATATCCCTCACACCAATGAAGTTTCGGAGATTTAACTGCTGCTGTTGGGTGCACAAAAGGTAAGCTAAATTTTGCTATCTTTATTCTTCACTTCAAGAGCTTTCGTTTTCACAGCTGTCTCTCCATGAGAAAATTGCAATTAAGAAAAGAGGTCGTTCAACAATTGATATTCTAATATGTCAGCCAGACATAAGAAACAAGAAGAAATATATTCGTAGTTTCAATTCTGAATGGTACCAACGGAAAAATTGGCTTTGCGGTTGTGAAATAAAAAATGCTTTGTTTTGCTTCCCGTACTTGATGTTTGGAGGTGATGTAACATGGACAAAAGACGCTTTCAGAAATATAAACAAAATGAAAGGAAACACTGAAAAGCATGAGAAGTCAAAGAAGCATGTTGATAATGTAGTTTCACTGCACTTTTAGGAACCGTTAGTATTAAGGCGAAACTTAGTGAGGGATACAGATTTTCAGTCAATGAGCATAACATAAAGGTCAAAATGAACCGTGAAATTTTGTGCAAAATAATAGACTGAATTTTCTTTTGTGGAAATTTTGAAATTCCCATACGTAGACATGATGAAAAAGACGATTCAGTAAATCCAGGGGTATTTAGAGAATTAGTAAATTTTGCCTCTAAATTAGATTCAGATTTAAAGAATCACTTAGAAACTGGTACATTCTTCAAAGGTGTTTCTAATACCATTGACAACGAGATACTTAACTGCCTCTTTCAAAAAATATACCATGAGGAGATAAGGACGGAAATTAGAAAAGCTTGTAGCTTTAAGGGCTGATGACACAACAGATGTTTCGGAACACACTTAGATGGTCCTTGTCCTACGGTATGTATTGAATGGAGAAATATTTGAGCGTTTCTGGAGTTCCTTATTCCAGAAAATCAAACTGCAGATGTCATATCAAAATGTATTTTAGAACAATTGGACGTAATCCTTCAGGGAAATGAATAAAAATTGATAGCTCAGACATTTGATGGTGCAAATGCCATGAAAGGCAAAAAAGCTGGAGTTCAAGCAAAAATAAAAGCAGTTTATACTAATGCACATTTCATTCACTGTTATGGACATCAACTTAATTTAATAATGGGAGATGCAGCAAGTATTTCACGAAACGGAAAAATATTTTTTTCTAACATTCTGACTATTCCAACATTCTTTTCAAGATCACCGCAACGTGTGTCCATTCTAAAGAAGCATATGGCCGTTAGCATTTCACGTCCTTTCTCCACAAGGTGGAACTTCAACATAAGGACCATAAACAGAGTTCATGAAAATTTTCAACCTTTAAAAAAATTGCCTTATTGAAATTCACTCAACATCAAATGCAGATTAAACTATTGCAGAGGCAATAGGAATTTCAAAATATCTAAATGATGATAATTTCAAGTTTTGGTTAGAGCTTTTTTATCAGATTATGCCTCATGTTTAAACCGAATGCAATCCAGAGAAGTTAATGCATATATAACAAATTTCAAAACTGCTATTTTAGAATTAAGAAACTCAACGTACTGTGAGAATTCTTCAAAGACACTGATGACAGAAGCTAAGAAAACATGTCACTTTATATGTATTGATATAATGGAAAGCTATTCTTCCACTAAACACTTAGCAGCTGCTAAATTGTTCAACAAGAAATGCTTCCCTAGTTTTAGGAAAGATTATCCTGCAGAATAAATAGTACTGACGATTGAAGCATATCTAATGACTGACGAAGAAAAGCTTGAAACTGAGCTAAAAGTATACTATTGTAGGTCTGATATTCATGAAAACTGAAAATTAATTGAGCTACTGAAATTTATCTTGGAAAATAATCTAGATGATGTTCTCGGTGAAATTACGAAACTGATAAAAATTCTCTTGACAGTTCTTATGATTACATCAGATGCAGAATGCTGCTTTTTATCATTGAAAAGAATAAAAACTTTTCTAAGAAGCACTATGAATTCGCTGAGACTAAATGCGCTTGCAGTGCTTTCAATATTGAAAAATTTCCTCAGTTGTCATCCACAGATCAAGGAGAAAATTACTGATCTTTTCGCGCAAATTAAGACAAGAAGAATGTGTTTCATTTTTAAATGGCCAGATAAAGATTGAACTGTAACAATTTAGGTTTAAGTAATTAAGAAATGTTTAATTTTTCTCTTGGAAGATTTCATGGAAGTTTCAATAAATTTTCTTTTTATACATGTTTGTTTCCCTTTACACAATTTTAAAACAAAGGTTAAAATTTTTTGGAACAGCACCTCCACTAATTTTAGCTACGAGCCGCCACTGTATGACACACACGGGATATGGCGTCTTTTGCCGACATTATAATGAGCACTAAACACTATATTCATAATGAATAGTAATGCGTCATTCTGGTGTTTACGACAATTTTCAAAATCGCGCCAAAACCGTAGTATACTAGGATACCACAAAATAATAACCAACATAAAAATGAACTACTTCTACCCAAGAAGTATGAAGAGTTACCATAACAAAACCCAAAAAGTTATCACAACAAGCACTTTCTGTTACATCAGTTTTGCATAAAAATTGCATTTGGCGAACAGAAAATGATGCCAAAACTCTCTAGTTCAACGGACCTTTCTGATTGGTTGAATTTCTTCAGTTCCCGGCGGAATTTAACCGCTCATCAAATGTAAGCCCTGCACTGACAATGAATGCTGACTAATACACAAATTTCTAAAAAATCTATTAGGAAATATGTGGGAGAAAAGACCAGATTTTATCAAGAAACAATCACGTTGCTCCAAGAAAACCAGTGCTCATATTGCTGTTATGCCAGTGGCAGCACTATATCTCAAATCAACGGATCGGCAATAAACCTCCATAGAACTCGAGTGTAGAGCTAAGCGATTTCTAATCGTTGTCAACACTGAAAAGATAATTAATTCCCAGAAAAAGGTTCCTATCCAACCATTCCAGCCACCGAAGTGAAAGACGCCACGCCCATATTCCTTGGACTATACAACAGTTGCACGCATTGTGACTATTTATTTAACCGATTTCCCTTGCAGAAACAGTAATTCATCTGCATTTAAGACAAGTCATCATCGGCCTTTTTTCACTTAGTTTCAATAGCAGTGTTCCCACCATATTACTTTCCCTCCGTACTCCGATCGATCTTTCAGTATTGTTCACTTTACATTGTCTAGTCCCAGATGACCTAGCAGCAAGCTGAAGCTTATTCATTCCATCCATGAGATTCAAAGTGTTTATTAGGACCTTATCGAGTGTGGACCAATATTCCTGTGATGACGGGGAAAAAAAGTCCTCTTTCTCACTGTAGCATTTTTTTTTATGTGGAAAATCGCCCAATTAGTATTTTACTATCACTCTTATTTTTAAAAAGGGCGAAAAGTTTGTTTTATTAAATTAGAGGAAAAAGGAAAAGGAAAAAAAGGTTAAAAGGAAAATTTCAAGATTTTTGTAGCTAATAGATTATTTTTTTATGTTGAATCACAAACATCTAGTCGAAAAAATCGAGCGGTATTCGAAAATTCCCGCCAAAATAAAAAATTCTGTTAAAAATTTGATACAAATTTGATTTAAAGATTTTTTTCTCCCTGCTTTGTAGCCAACTGCAATATATCAAACCACACTACTACTTGATGACTCATTACACTTGAGGTTACACTTGTAAACAGTTGTACATTATTCGCGATTTCGGTACGATGCATATAAATATTTTTAAAATTAAATTTTTTGAAAAGTATTCTTAATGTGGCATGGATTCTTAATGTGGCATTATGCTATATTTTATTTTACATATAAACACCCTAATGTAGGTTTTAACCAAAAAATTATCAATCTGCATTTCAGTTCATTCAAGGAAATTACAGAAGAAAAAAAAATTCTGTATATGCTGCCTGTTTACCGATGGAAGCAATAATACCGAAGCAAAACTATATCCAATTTCTGTTTCTTTCTTTTTAATCTATTCAGAGTCTGTGTTCCGAAATTGAGTGTAATTTACTTTCCGTTCCCACTTTAGAAGAAGATTCGACAAGTTTTATATAACTCAGCTAATTGTTAAAATGAAAGTGCAATTCCTCTCAATAATTGCTTAGCACTTGGTGCTGATAATGCACCATGAAGAGTGGTTTTGCAGGCATCTTAAAAAAGAAAAATTCAGATTTGCAAATTATGAGGTGCTGTGTCAGCTTTTAAATTTAGCAGTTGAAAAAGGGGCAGCTTCTTTATCAATAACTGTGGATGAACATATTGTTGATGTTTATTATCACCTTGAAAGTAGTTATAAAAGGGAGGAAAAATTAAAACAATTCGAGCAACTGCGTTGTACTGAAATAAGAAAAAATTTGAAACACGTATGTACACACTGGCTATCTTTATAGAAATGTTTATCTAGAATCTTTGACCAATAGAAGCCAGTTCTTACATTTTTTAAAGAAGAATGCTTCAAGAGTTAAGGTAAAAGGCGCTATTGAAATTTATAAAACACCTAAAGTAAATGAAGATGAACTTACTACTTCCACTGTTAAAAAATAGGTGTGAAAAGAATTAAGAAATATCTGCACCTGAGAGCAATTTAATTGACAATGCTCAAGATCATAGTACAAAATATAAGCGTAAAGCTCTCCCGAAACAAAGGTCTCACAAAATAAAAAAACTGCTTGACAAGGAACACGATTTCTGATTGCTGAAAATCTGTCTTGTGAAGAACGAATATTTATGGCTTGGCGGATCTAAACAAAGCCTTTTGCCCTTTTTGTACGCTCCATTTTGCCATCATTCGATGCTCTTAACGGCACAGAATTCCATTAATTCATGTTTTGCAATCCATTATTAGTGATCTGGTTAAACCATTATTTAATGATTAGTGAAACTGATTAAAGTATTTTTCAGTTAAAAAGGACACATAATAAAACTGTTTTCTATATGTAAGTAATTTTGTATTATGGATGTAACCAAACAAGGCACAGCTACTTCAATCAAATATTCCTCACTATAACATTTCTACGAAGAGCACTCCAATTCATTAGTTGTTTTGGAATATACACTGACGAGCCAAAGCATTATGATCGTCCCCACATTTTTCAATGAATTCATCTGGAGCGCACGTGATTAAGTGGGAATGGTATTTATCTACTGCTGGAGAAGGTAAGGAATCATTCTTGCACTTACCTTTGCGAGTGATGGTAATGATTTCTGATCTAAGCAAATTTGATAGAGGGCGCATTGTAATGGCCCGAAGATTTGGAACGAGTATCTGGGAAACTGCACGACTGCTAGATTGTTCACGTTGCCAGTATTTATGCAAAGAGGATAAATGATGGTGAAACCAGCAGTAGAAGCCAAGATATTGGACGTCCACACGTCATCAAAAGAAAAGGACGTCAGAGACTCCCTCGCTTAGTACAGTAAAATCGGCGTCAGACAGTGATCCAGATAGTGTAATGCAGGTCCAAGTGCAAGTGTTTCGGAACATGCAGTTCAGCATACACTGTTGGATATGGGATTGCACTGCAGACGCCTCACTCATGTGCCTCTTTTGACCAAACTTCATTGTCAACTACCCCTACAGTGGGCTCAGGAACATCGAGATTGGACTATGGATAAGTGGAAGACAGTTGCCTGGTTGGATTAATCACGATTTTTCATTCATCACGTCAATACTCGCATCAGGTAAGCAGTCTTCCAGACGAGCAGTTGCTCCCTGTACAGCAGGTCATACGCAGGCTGGTGTTAGCGGTATTATGCTTTAAGGGTTATTCTCATGGGCGGCTGTGGAACCAGAACAGACCATGAAAACAGCGGACTATCTGAACATAATTGCGAATCAGTTGCACCCTTACATGATGTCTGTCTTACAACTGGAAGTGGAATCTTCCAGCAGGACAACGTCCCATATCACGAGGCTCGAACTGTGTTGGAGTGGTTTTCACGAGCGTAATAATGAGTCCAGTTAAGGTCCTGGCCACTTAACTTGTCGGATCTTAATCCGATAGAGCACATTTGGGATGTCATGGAACGACAGCTCACAGCTCAAACACCACCATGTCGGAATATCTCGACTGTGCTTGAACCACTGCTTAGACATTTCGTGCAACCTGTCTACCAAGAACCTGTCTGTCATCTATCAAGAACTTGTGGCATCTATCTTGCGGCCAAGCCGAGTTGCGGTTATTTTGCAGGCCAAAGTTGCGGTTTGCAGCCCACTATTTACACATTTAGCAGCAACAAACTACTTAACCTCACATTGCTTAACAACTAATACACTACTTTCCAACATACAAAAATATATAGTTACAAGATAGTTAAATTGAAACTTACTATTTATTTGCTTTTTTGTATAAATTTTTATAGATTGTATCTATTTTATTTTATATTATTCTTCAATTTTTATGTTTAGATAGCTTATTTATGCATAAATATTTAGATAGTTTATTTATGCATTATTCATGTAGGGGAAGTACCAGAATAGGCTAGAGTTTCTAAATTACTTTGGATTTATACTCTTAATTACATTTGCAATAATTAATAATTTGTTTCCTAAGTGGATTTATTTACTAAATTTCTCGAAATTCTTTTAAAGTTAAATTTCTAATTAGGCAATTCACTATTTTTAGTTTTACTTTTGGTTTTGTATAATTCTTTACCCATGCCTATATGGTTGATAAAACAAGAACTGAGTAATTGAAGAGTTAGGTTTGGAGGCAACTTTCCTTGAAAAGATTTGTCTCCTGCCTTCCCAACAATTATTCACTTTATGTAACTTAATTTAGTCTTAGAAAATTCTTTAAAGGTTTCAGGATTAATTTACGGATTATTAAATAATTTTTATACTGTTGGGTGCATTTAGACGCTTGCGCTTAATTTATGTATGTTTCTGAATTTGAATGATATTGCAAATTAGTTCGCAATAATAATTAATCTTTTATTTGTTTACAGTAATTTTAATAATTTAAAATTTAAATTAGCTTTATATGAATGAAAAAATGTCTTCGTAATTGTTAAATTCAAATTTCATTCCTTGCAGCAATAACGCAAGAAAATTATTTAATTTTATTTAACTTTACGTTAGATTCTTATGAAACAATATATATGTTCCTTGTAGTTTCTTATGAAACAATATATATGTAAAG
>KK119589.1:15667-32662 GCA_000611955.2 Stegodyphus mimosarum
TTACTTTAAAATCGTCTGCACCTCAAGCGCAGAAATTATTTAATTAAATATTTTTCTTTACGTTATATATATATATATAAGTAGCACACGAACAAAAGAGACCTTACGTGGTCAAGAATTTTGCGCATTGAAATTTACTCTGGAACTACAGTATCAAATGTACTTTTAAGCAATAGCTTTTGGAACTTTCCTCTTCTTTATAAATATAAAGTAAAAAAAAAGCTTATCCTTATAACTTCTCCTATAAAAAGTGGTATGAATTTAAAATTTATGAATTAAAAACAATATTTTATAGGTTATGCATGAAATATAACTGAGCGTATTTCATTTGAAAACATAAACGAGATTTCTAATAAATTATCCAGGTATGACTCTGGAGAAATTGATGCTAGAATTTTATATATTATCTGTTTTCTCACAAAATTTGGGCATATTTTAAAGTATACGATCTCTCATGGTAGTCAGTTGTATACGTTCTAAAGCACAGTAAATTCTGTACAAATACTGTGAACCTTTCTTTACATTTTTGCTCTGTATTTTTAAATTGTATTTAACTTTGATCAGACATTAGTTATTTTTGATACGGGAGACGTGAAAAATGAGCAATGCCTTCCCCGGGAGTCGAACCTGGACCTCTCGAATACGCACCGAGTGTGCTAACCATTGCACCACGAAGGTATGCTGGAAAGAACGGAGAAAATACCTTATATAACTCCCCCTTTTAAAGGGAGACTGCGGATTAGAGGACTTAATCGCCAAATCCTGGTGGTGAAGAATGATCATCCACCACCTTTTAGTTCGGGCGCCACTGTAGAGTCTCTTTTTATACGGGAAACTTGAAAAATGAGCAGTGCCCTCGCCGGCACTTGAACCTGGACCTATCGAATACGCGCCGAGTATGCTAACCATTACACCGTGAAGGCATGCCGGAAAGGAGGGAGAATATATCTTATAACTTTTTAATTTGTTTTGTACTAACTGTACATTTTAGATTTAATTGTATAGTATCTCATAAATATTTAAGGCTTCTAGAAACGCAAAGAAATTTTTAAAAATTAATGCAGCTTCTATGTTGTTCATAACGTACATTATAACCTTACTAATCTAAAAATTGCTAACGTGCATTGCTTTCATAGTTCATGAGCAGAAATAAAAATTTCCAATAAAATCTAATTTAAGTAACTTAAGAGTCTGAATCCCGTAAGTTTTAATATACAAAGGCCTCTGGTGGCAGTAAATGCAACTAATCACGGAACTTACGTAAGCGCAAATCCAACGCAGTAGTGTAAACGGTGGCCCTTTGCGACTGCGTTACTACTAAAGATGCTACGCGTTCGCAATGCACTAGTGGAAACGGAGCTTTTACGAATAGAAGTTGAACATGGTTCAACTCTATGCAGTTCGTCTTCGTCAATACATCACAGATGTCAATCAAAGTCAATTCTGTCACTGATCTGAGAAACGTATACGCAAGGTGTTCATACCGCACTAATGAAAATGGGCCTTAAGACATTACATAGTGTGCGTTTGTGGACTATTTTGATTCTTAAATAACTTAAATACTAAAAATGTGACACCGCTACCGTAATGCGATTAGTGGTATTTTGTAATACATAGAAATAATTTACAGCTCAATTTGACCAGTACACGATCTTCTAACTGCGATGTACATAAAAGGTTGTATATTAAATTAAAAATACTGAAGAGATTGCGACTAAAGTTTTCTTAAATTCATGTATCTAAATAATATTTCCGCGACTCCAACATTTCGGTTTGCGACGCCATTTGAGATCACGATCCACAGTTTTAGATGACAACCCACAGCGTTAGGTCGCGAACCTCATATAAAGTCAGGTACCACAATTTCGGGGTCACGACCCACAGTTTAAGAAACGCTGGTATAAATATTAATAAATTAAGCTTAAGATCAAAGTTCGTGTTTCAAATAGCAATGAAAAGTAATACATGCTGCAATTACGTTAAAAGTACTCACTTTACTGCCGTTTCTGATCATATTGCCGTTAAAAATATCAAAATATTGTTACGAAAAATTCGGCGGTTGCGCCTGTATGTAAGCTTTCCGGCATAGCACTAGGGTTGCCATAAAATAGTGTATGGTAGGGTTGCCAGATTGGCGACTTTATCGCCCATTTGGCGACCAAATCGGCGATATCCCATGGTCCAATCGGGAAGCTTCTAGAATAACTTCCTGTCGAGATATTTCTCGAAACGTGTGGAACTTAAAGAAAAGCTATATAAACCCTTGCGTTTCTGAGAGCAGTTAGTAGTCGCGAAGATTGTGAAGTTAGTTGTTGCGAGATTGTGAAGTGTTGCGAGTAGTGTGATTAATTGTGAGAATTGCGAGAATAGCTGCTGACTGTGATTGCTAAGCTGCGCAAGAGTTTTGTGAACGGAAAGCGATCTAGATAGTGCTTTGCCGGAAGCTATCTTTACAGTATAGCTTGACAGTGTATTGGTGATTGTTCCACGGTGTTTACTATAAGTTTAGTGTTGCCGTGAAGCTACCTTTACAGTTACAGCCTGAAGCTGTGTTGCTGATTGTTTCAGCGTATTTATTGTAGATTTTCGACGCTTTTAAAGGTAATTTTGGAACTGTGCTGTAAATAGTGATTCCTGTAAATAAATTGTGCTTTTTATTGTTCTGCATCGTGTTTTCATCGGATACTCTCAAATCCACGAACCCGTATAAACGCAACAATATTATTAAAAAATTCATAGCATTTTTAAAGGATCAAATAAATGCTAAAAGAGAAATATTGCTAAGCAATATACTTCTGGGACAGGTTCAGGTACAGGTTGAAATGTAATAAGGCACCCAATGTTTCCTATAAGTAAATGGGTATCGCCCTATTACACTTCAATATTTATTTAAAAATTTCGAATAGGTTACAGAAATAAATGCTTAGCAATTGTAATTACATAGTACAGAAATAATGGTACAGAATCTTTACAGAATTGTACAGAAATAACTTATAATTACTTAGTAGTAGTAAATGCTTATTAATCGTAATTACAGAATGGAACAGATTTCATGGTACAGAATTTTTACAGAATTATACAGTTATAACATAATAGTACAGAAATAAATGCTTTGTAATAGAAAAATTTATTTGTAATTCTTGAGATAAGTATTTATAGTTAATGTATGAAATTATAATAATTGGAGTTACTGGATAACTGAGTTGTATTTCATTAAATAGCACAAATCGTTTCTCCTCTGGATGAAAGGTATACCATGGTATTTTCTATTTTCTTTCTGAAATGCTTATTTTTGATTGCAAAATTGAGAAAAGCATTGACATTCGAGGTAGGTAATTTAATATGAAATGCTCTAGTTAAGGGACAGGCATTTACATAATGATTAGGGTCTCCTCTATCCCCACACACACATTGATCAGAAGTAGAGATGTTTCTTTGTTGAAAGTATGTGGGGAATGGCCCATGTCCTGTGAGAAAGCAATTTATGTGGTGATTGACCATTGTGCATTGATCATTAACATGAGGAGCGATTTCATACAGTCTTCTACCTGTGTTGTTATTTTGCCATTCATTTTCCCAGATATTTGTTTTAATTTTTCTAAGATGAAATTTAAGGTAGGATTTTGGCCAAGGATGCTGTATTAATGGAGTATTATTGCATGTTATGGCTGATTTTGCAGCTGCATCAGCTTCCTCATTCCCCGTGGTTCCAACGTGAGTTTTGATCCATGAGATTCTCGGAGATAGGCGAGGATGTTGTGAGATACTATTGATAATTTGTTGAATCAGTTCAGATTTATGTTTAGTATTTTGGAGCGCTAGAATTGCTGACTGACTATCTGTAAAGATGTTTATTTGCTGCATATTGTTAATTATTGAATAATCAATTGCTAATTTTATTGCTAGGAGTTCAGCTTGAAAAATGCTATTTTCTTTGGAAAGACGTGCTTTTAGAGTAAATTTTTGGTTTTGATTTGGTAAGATAATACAAGCACATCCTACACCTGATTCCATTTTAGAGCCATCTGTATAGATAATAGGAAAAGAAGAGTTTTGAGCAGATGGCTTTAGCGTGCAAGACATTCTGGGGTTTGTAGCTGGGTGCCTGCTATAAGGATTTCCAGGAATTTCAAATTTTGTTGGATCAAGTATTTCTTCTTGTATAGCGCACGGTCTTCTTAATTTTAATATTGTACCTTTAATATATTCGCACTGTGCTGTAATATGGAGAGGTGGAATTCCAGAAAGGACACATAGAGCTGCATTTGAAGTTGTTCGATAACATTTGGTGATGCGGAGGAGAAATGGGCGTTGAATCGCTTGTAGTAGTCTTTCTTTTCTTTTTGTCATTGGATGAGACCAGATTTCTGCACCGTAAAGAACTATCTTTTCAATAACTGTGTTGAAAAGTATTTTTTGGATGTGTGGGTTTAAACCCCAATTTAATCCTTGTACTTTTCTTAGATTATTTGCTAGTTTGGATGTTCTTGTTCTTATGTATAGCAGGTGCTCAATCCAGTTTAGTTTCTTGTCTATTATCAAACCTAGAAATTTAAGTTTTGGAACTATTTTAATTCTACTATTATTTATAGTAAATTTTGGAAGTCTTGTAATATTTTGAGATTTTTTGGGAAATATTATTGCTCTAGACTTTTCTTCGTTAATATTTAATTTAAGTCTAGCACACTGAGTTTTGAAAAGATGTAGCGTTTCATTCACATTAGATTCAAGTTGATTTCTGGATTTTCCACTTACTACAAATGCTGCATCATCAGCAAATGCTATACATTTGGTGTGGTCTGGCCATTGATAAGATATTATTGAATTAAATGTAAGGTTCCACAAATCAGTGCTCAAACATGATCCTTGTGGACAGCCTCGTTGTTGGATTTTTTCTATAATTTTATTACTGTAAATGATTAGGCTCTTTCTTTCTGTTAGAAAATTTTGTAAGATAAGGAAGATATTTTTAGGACAGTTTGAAACTCTCAGTGCCTCTATTACGGCGGGCCACCAAAGTGAATCAAAAGCTTTAGTTAAGTCTAAGCAGATAAGTGCTGAGTGAAGATCTGTTGATTTGTTGATAGTAATTTGGTTTAAGGCTGAGTCTATTGCGTGTGTAGTTGATTTATTTGGAGTAAAGCCGTATTGATTACTACTTATAAAGTTGATTTTCGTGAGATGGTGGCGTAAACGATCAGCTACTGCTCTCTCTAGAAGCTTCCCTATGTCTGGTAGTAAATTAATTGGTCTGTAAGAGTTTGCATTATCAGGATCTTTATCTGGTTTTCTAAATAGGACAACTTAACTTGTTTTGAAGCATGTAGGAAAGGTATTTAAAAGAAGACATTTATTGCACATATCTAAGAATAGCGTTCTGTCCGAGGAGTGAATTAGTTTTATTATTTGATTTGTAATACCATCGAGGCCTGGTGCTTTATTTTTAGGAAGTTGCTTGATGATATTTGAAATTTCTCGTAGAGTGAAAGGTATGTCATTTGAGGAATGTGGAGCAGTATTGTTAATTCTGATTGTTAATTGTACATCTGTATCTTCATCGGGATTATCTTGTATAAAAACGTTGTCCATATTTTTTGATATAGCTACAGATGTTGCATCTTGATTTTGAAGCAAAGATTGACTAGTGTCTAAAGGAAGTTTTATTTGTGTCGGCTTGAAAACTTTATTCATACATATTTTGTATATTGAACCATAGTTATCTTCTTCTATATCTATACTTCTGGGACAGTAGTTCCCAAAATTTTCCAAGTCGAAGCGCACTTTTCTAATTAACCATGGCGCTCTATCCTAAGTATGACTAGGCCCACCAGCGGCCGAGCGGTAAAGACGCTGAACACTGGTAGTTCGGTCCGAGGTTCGAATCCCGCGAACGGGCTGGCTGCATGGGCGTTTTCGTGGTTTTCCCCATGTGTAACGTGTATACGAGCCAGTTTCCCTTAGAAAGTCCTCCACGAAGGTATCCCTCCCTTTAGGCAGATAGCCCTCGTGTGCTTTGCCATAATTGAATAACCTAACCTAAGTATGACTAATCGTAAGTAAGAAGTAAAAATAAAGAAAACTCATTTATCTTCGTTATTTACCGCTTTTCTTTGTTTTACTTCATTAAAATTAAATTAATAATTAATATGATGGATAAGTCTGGAAATCATTGCATATCCTCACACAGTTCTTTTTAAAAAAAAAACCTTGCTTTGATTGGACGGGATTTTATGAAACTTACCACATTCACCACACATTCTAACATCTGACTGAATGCAGGACTCACATGCTTCGATGCAAGCGCTTCTCTATGAATAATGCAATGGGTTCGCAGCGCATTTGGCTATTTGTTTCGAATATGTGCCTGTAATCCTCCATTGCAGCCAGACATGGAGCGAAGTCCCAGTACAGACGCCAAAGTGCTTAAACCAGTTCAAATCATTTTCAAATATGAAGAATCTCGAACAGGTCCTGAGCCGTCGCTCTTACAATGATATTTTTACAAAACACAAGATCTTCTTTAATAGTATTGTCATCTATAAACCGTATACAGTATATCAAATTAACATACTTATTATTATCTGTAGCCTCATCTAGCTGCAATCAAAATTCCACTCCCTTAATTCTTTCAATTAATTCATCATTGATGTCCTAGATCATACGTTATATTCTCCAACTAATTGTGTTATTGGACAAAGCCACTTTTAAAAACAGCTTCCCAGTAGATTCATCAACCATGATGTTCACCATATCTACAGCAGCCGGTGGAATAAATTCTTCTGCAATGGCATGAGGCTTCTTACATTTCGTGATTAAGCCGAGTTGTAAGATGTTAGCAAAGCGTTGTTTGGTGTTCATGCTGTCTTAAAAATGTATTTTTTGGTGTTTCAATTCTTTTAACTTATTGGCAAATAAACTAAGAGTTTGCCAACCATAATGGGGTGATTAGCTTCTTAATGGCGCTTGAATTTACTCCGCTGCCAAAGCTTACACACACAATACAAGTTGTGGTCTCTCATCACCATCCTTTTCTGTTGATATAAGACCAAACTCTAGATAAGCATCATCCTATTTATGATATTTTCGTTTCTTCGCCTATCGTGCCATTGGTTGAAGCTTTTATCTGTACTATTACGCTTATTACTGTTCAAAAGCTAGTCCGTCATTAAAGGTAAAAGAGCAAAAAATCATAGAACTATTTATCGAAGACAACAAAGACGATGTAATATAACATTAACTATACTACATGAACTAATATGTATCACAGTTTATTTACATGAAGAGCTGAATTTAATTTAACTAGATTTAGATTATAAACCAATTAACTGAATCGAGCCAATAACGCTTGCTTATGCTTTCCTTAAGATCTTCCAGGACAGTCCAAATGTGTCGCGAAGGCTGTACGCACCTCGACTTGTCTATACTAGCAGTCAATTTAAGTTGAGAACACTGTATGTAGTAGAAAGTGTAGTTCTACCGTTACGAAACGTCATATTGTAAACACTACGCTATAAAGTGTAAATACTGTTTAGGAAAGAGGTCGGAGTAAAAAAAAATGTATGGAATGATAGATTAAGTTGCATCCGGCTTTTTATTTAAAATACTGCTTGTGGTTGAAAAGTAGAAACGTAAAAAATAGTATTCTGTCTGACACTGCTATGTTGTTTTTGAAGCTTATTATGATCGATAAACAATTACCGCATTTTCCAGCGTATAACGCGCATCTATAATTTCAAGCTACACTTTTTTTAATTTTTAGGTATATTAACCGTATAACGCGCACGTTATTCTTCACAAAGAAACCTGTTGTTGTGTCTTATCTCACTTTTCGGACACTAACATCAGAATAAATGCACGAAATTCACCGTGGCAAGAACCGGGACGGATCCGAGGGTCTCCCACTCCTCTTCCCCTACCATCAACCTCTCGAGAAAACTTTCGGCTCACTATGTATTTAGAATGCCCCCATGCCGCAAAGGCCAAAGACGTTTATAAACATCCATACCTTCTTCAGGATTAGAACCCGGTATCGCAGGAGGTTCCCTTAGCCACTATGAAGTTTGGGCTATTCAGTAATCAGGTGCCTTTGTGCGCTGTCCGCTTCATAGGGCAATTAGTAATACTCAAATGATGGTAGTACAAAGAGAGCTGTGCAATGCTCTTATCTTTTAAGGTCACTTATTCGAAGATTTGTCCTAGCCTTTCGAACAATGGTATACCGAAATGACAAGCGATAAGGGAAACAATATGTGTGTGGATTAAATGCTTGAAGAAGTAAATATTCCTGCAAGGAGGGTACTCTGTATTCGAGAAAACTGTCCAAAAGAATGCTCTTGTAGGATTTCAAGAAAAGAGGGATATAATTTGAAGTGAGAATGCCTATATGAACTCGTGGAATTAGGAGTTAGGTGTTTTCTCTTTCTGTAATCATTTGAAGCCGTTATTTTGAAGTGAAAATCGAACGTTTTTAGTAAATCTCATTTACTTTAGTTGATCTGGTGATCTTTTTAGTAATAAATATGGCTCCGACGGAAAGAAACAAACACAGTGGTAGTTTCAAATGCAAAGCCATCCATTTTGCGAGAGAAAAAGGGAATCGTGTTGGTAAAAGATGGAACGGATGATGATTGCTTTTATTTATTTATGGATCAGAGTAACAATGGATGGTGAAGATGAAACAGAATTCGATGATGTGCCTGAAGATGTAACGGAAGATGAAGATGACAAACTTCTCATGTTATCCGATGTTGAGAATTTTCAAGTTCCTAAGGTACTCAATTTTTTTTAAATAAACAGCATTCAGGTATATAGAAATCTAATCATTTTCATACTCATTCTTTATTTTTAAATCTACCATTTTTATACCCGGCATTTAAAGCTCACCCGTAAATTTTCAATCTTACTTTTTTCTTGAAAGTGAGCCTCTTTACATTAGTTATTAATGCTCAAGTAAATTCTAATCACCCCACTACAATATTTTCAGTTGTTACTTTTTATGAATTCCATTCGGTTATTTTACGTCACTGTTAGGAACATCACAACATATTCTACATGGGGTAGGGCCTTCGGCCCAGGGACCCAGGTGTACGGACACCACTCCACACCACTAAGTGAGCTTTATATGTCGGAATATATGGTAAAAGTTTATTGTTGATTCTTGCGGGCATTACGCATAACTTAAAAAGAAGTAGACCATACGTTTTGTTGAGTGCTACAGAGTAGTTCACGAGCTTGAAAGGAACCTGCTTCGATCGTATTCCTAGTTCGAAAAATATTAAACAAAGTAATGTTATTGTAAAGTGGAGAAAGGAATGGATTCGCGTATTGCGAATTGGAGAGGAAATTGGAGATCATATGAAAGTGCGTTCTAAACATTTTGAAAAAACTGATTACATTTTTCTTCGTAAAGAACATTTTGTTTACATCTGCAAAATCCTTTTCTCGTATATATATAAATATGTGTGTACTTTGAAAGTACTAATTAACGTACATATTTGTGTATTGAAGTATAAATCATTATAGCTGCTTCATCTCTTAATATCATTATACACACACACATATATAAAGTTTTTATGCATATTTTAAGTGCAGAAATTTAAATTTTGCTTCAAATAATGTAAACAAAGATTTAAAGGAAAAACATAAAAATAAGAATTAAGTTTTTAAACATTAGTAATGAGTTTGAATTTTTATGTATGAGTTATTTCCTCTTAAACTGTTTAGAACATCTTATTCAGGATATTTTGCATAACCAAATCTCAAGTTCAGAAAATTGCTAATTGATTATCTGGGATATTCTTCGGAGAACAGCCTTCGTTTCGCCAACTTCGCTCCTTCAAGGATGTGGGGGACATTTCATCATGCCAACGGAAATTAATATCATGTGATGTATAGGAGCTAGGGAGAAAAGGAAAATACATGGGGAAAAACGGGATTAAGATGTGTTTGTATTTGTTTGGTAACTGTTTGTTTGTAATACTATAAAAAGTATTACAAGTGTCTAATCTTTTCCATTACAGAACAAACAACATGTGTCAAACAGTTTCCTATAGAAAAATATACATACTATAAAATTATGAGGGTACACTTTTAGCTTTTAGAAATAATTTATTTACAATCTTAGAATGTATAATCACAGAGAACTGCTATACCAGCATAGTTCTATTTTTTATCCCCGTATCAAAAGTGTTGCCAATTACAAGTTACTAAATATTACATGTTACCATTTACAAATTATTAAATATTACATCTTCCGTTTTTTAAAGAGTTCAAAAGTTTTAACAGTCTTAAATCAATCCAAATATCTGGCCGGCTTTCTAATCACTCTCCGACTTCTAGTTCTTAGCTCACCGTTCCTTGTTTCTGAGTTAGCAGAGTTTGGTAGTTGATCTTTTAAACTTTGCCCTTGAGAATATCTGGAATCATCTCCTTTTACATCTGTTTTCTGTGTATTAACTCCTTGTTCTGTTCCTCTGATATTCTCTTCAACAGCTGAACTGTTTTCTCTAATATCTTTTCTATTTCTTCTCAATACTAATCCACCTGTTCTAAGTATATATGATCTAGGCGTCTTATGCACTTCTTCTACAACTGCTGGTTTCCAGCGATTATCTTGATATACCCGAACACAATCTCCTTTATTTAGCGATGGTAATGTTTTTGTATGACGATCATAATATGACTTCTGTTTAGTTCTTTCTTGGTTGATTTTTTCTTTTACATTTTTCACAACTTGAGGTTTAAGTAATTCTTCAGATGTAGGAAGAACCGTTCTTGTTCTTCTACTCATAAGTCGTTGAGCTGGTGATCCTAGCATCTCATTAGTTGGAGTGTTCCTATGAGCTAACAATGCTAAATAAGGATCAGCATGATCTGCTTGAGCTTTCTTTAACAATTTCTTCGCCGTTTGTACTGAACGCTCTGCTAATCCGTTCGACTGTGGATGGTATGGACTGCTTGTTATATGTTTAAATTGGTATTTCTTTGCAAATTCTGCAAATTCTTTACTTGCAAACTGAGGTCCATTATCAGATATCACTATCAATGGTATACCGTATCTTGCAAAATGAGATTTCATGTAACTGATCACTGTCTGACTTCGAGTATCCGGTAGTTTAGAGATTTCAAAAAAGTTGGAATAGTAATCTACAATTAATAAATATACATCTTTGTTAATCTCAAATAAATCTGTCGCAACTTTATACCAAGGTAAATTGGGAATTTCATGTGGTATCATAGGCTCTCTTATGTTTTTGTTCTGGTATTCATTACATATAAAACATTTTGAAATTGTATCTTCTATCTGCTTGTTCATAAGTGGCCAAAACAAAACATCTCTAGCTCTTTTCTTACATTTTTCTATACCAAAATGACCCTCATGAATTAAATTTAACATTTCCTTTTGCATAGATAAAGGAATAATTACCCTTCCTCCTTTGAAAAATAAGTCATTTTCCATTGTCAACTCATCTCTGTAGTCCCAAAATACTTTGACTTGAGGTTCTACCTGATGTTTCCTTTCTGGCCAGCCTCTCAGAATATATTTCTTTAAGCACTGTAGTGTAGCATCACATTCACTTTCTTTCTTCAATTCATAAATTTTTTCATCAGATGCTGGAATCAGTGTACAAATTTCTGTATCTTCATCATTATCTTCTGCTGTTGTATTCAAATATGCTCTACTCAAAGTGTCTGCTATTAATAAGTCTTTCCCCTTTTTGTACCGTACATCTAGATCATATTTTTGTAAATTTAACAGCATTCTTTGCAATCGCTGTGGTGCTTTAAAAAGAGGTTTCTTAGTTATGCTTTCTAATGGTCGATGATCAGTTTCAACTGTAATACGTTTGCCATATATATATTGATGAAATTTAGAACATCCAAAAGTAATAGCTAAAAGCTCTTTTTCTATTTGAGCATAATTTTTCTGACTTTTTGTTAGAGCTCTGGAAGCATAAGCAATTGGTTGGTTTTCTTGTAGTAAAACAGCACCTAATCCTTCAGAACTTGCATCTACTGAAAGAGTTACATCCTTATTAACATCATAGAATTTTAATACGGGTGCTTTTGCAATCAATTCTTTAAGTGTTTCGAAAGCTTTTTGATGCTTTTCAGTCCAGTGCCAGAGAACATTTTTCTCAAGTAACTGTCTTAATGGTGCAGTAATAGTAGTTAAGTTAGGAATAAATTTGGCTAAATAATTAATCATTCCCAAAAATCTTTGTAGCGAAGGCACATCTGTAGGTTCTGGCATTTTAACAATTGCTTCCACTTTAGAAAAATCAGGTTTTAGTCCATTTTCACTTAACTCGTGCCCTATATAATTCACACGATTAACTTTTATTTTACATTTAGCCTTATTGAACTTCAAATTATTTTTTCGTGCTCTCTGGAGTACTTTTTTAAGTCGTAACTCATGTTCCTTTTCATTAGATCCCCATATTAAGATATCATCTATAATACATTCAACGCCTTCTAGACCTTCTATTATTTGGCTTAATTTTCTTTGGCAAATTTCTGGAGCTGAACATATGCCAAAAGGTAATCTTTTGAATTTGTATCTGCCAAAAGGTGTATTGAATGTACACAAATTACTACTTTCTTCGTCAAGCTGGATTTGCCAAAAAGCACTATTAGCATCTAAAACAGAAAATAGTTTTGCGTTAGGCATTCTAGTGACAACTTCGTCAATGGTTAACATCGGATAATGTTCTCGTTTTATAGCTTTATTTAAATCTCTAGGATCTAAACATATTCTTATTTTGTTCGGTTTGACAACTGTGACCATTGAATTTACCCATTCAGTTGGTTCTCTTACTTTCTCAATAACATTTAAATTTTCCATTCTTTGTAATTCTTTCTTAACTTTATCACGTATAGCTATGGGTATTTTCCTTGGAGGATGAATGACTGGTGTTACATCTTGTTTTAACTGGATTTTATATTCTCCATTCAAACAACCTAAGCCTTCAAATACATCTTTGTATTCCTCCAGTAAGTCTTCAGTGTAAACAGACATTACTTTTTGAATCAAACCTAGTTGCAAACATGATTTTAATCCTAATATAGAAGGTACTTCTTTGTCAATAACTTGGAATTCCACAACAAAATTATTTTTTCCATATTGGCAGTTAAGTACTACTTTTCCTAAAGTATCTATTTTATTCCCAGAGAATGTAACTAATCTTTTAATTTCAGACTTTTGTATCGGAACATTCAGCAATTTCACTTTGCTTTTAGAAATAACATTGCACATTGCTCCAGTATCTATCTGCAAATTTACTTTACTTTTATTTACATTAACGTCAACAGTCCATTTCTCTTCCTTGTTATCTGAATTAAGGTTTAATGTGCCAACATAAAATTCTAACTCTTCCTCAGAGTCGTGATTTATTAATTTAATTTGTCTATCTTTTTTGTTTACCTTCACTGCTTCATTTTTTATTATATAGCTTTTACACTGATTCGCGAAATGATTTGACTTTTTACATTTATGACAGATTTTTCCATATGCTGGACACATTCGATAGTCATGAGATGTTCCACATTTAGAACAAACTTTTGTCTTTTGTTTATCGGTATTTACCTCTTTGTAGGTATTCTTATTATGTTTACTTAGTTTCTTTTTCACTAAGTTTACAGCAGTTTCCTCATCTTTTATGATTTTCATTTGATGTGCACTTATTTCAGCAGATCTGCATATATCAAGAGCTTTTTCTAATGTTAATTCTGCTTCATGTAACAATCTTGCTCTCACTACATCATCTTTAATACCACAAACAATTTTATCTTTTATTAAACTATCCGTTAACTGCGCAAACTCGCATGTTCTAGCTTTATTTCGAAGGTCAGTTACATATTCATCTATGGTTTCTGACGCGGTTTGATTTCTAGTAAAGAATAAATGTCTTTCATATGTAATATTTTTCTTAGGAATACAATATTCCGTAAATTTTGTTTTAATTTCACTTAATTTAATTTCTTTACCCTCTTCTATAGGAAATGTATTATATATTTCAAGACCACGAATTCCTATTACATGAAGAAAAGTATTAACTCTTACCTTCTCTTCTTTACTATGTAATCCACTAGCTACTTCATATATTTCGAATGACTGCAGCCATCTCTGCCAATTCGAAGCTAGATTTCCATCAAATTTCATCGGCTCTGGTGGTTTTAAACTTTCCATTTTGAAAGCAAAACACTCCTGACATCATATAAAATTATGAGGGTACACTTTTAGCTTTTAGAAATAATTTATTTACAATCTTAGAATGTATAATCACAGAGAACTGCTATACCAGCATAGTTCTATTTTTTATCCCCGTATCCAAAGTGTTGCCAATTACAAGTTACTAAATATTACATGTTACCATTTACAAATTATTAAATATTACACATACCACTGTTTCCTATTGGGCACATTTAAATCAAACATTGTTTTTTCTCTTATAGCATTGTTCTACTTTTTGAAGTAAATAATAACAACAATATAAATGTGAAAAGAGGCCGAGTTTGGAAGAAACGACGTTCGGTGTAGTCGATGTCACCGACAAAAGGGTTGAGATCTACCGGATGCAGTTTCCATAGTTTCTTTAATCGTAGCTGTAGGAATGTACAACGTTCTTCAATTCATTTAAAAAACTATTTAGTTTCTCTGATATCGGATTTCTAACTTGGCAAGTTTTACTTATGAATAATTACATTAAAAAAATTGGACTTCTCCAATTCCGAAACCTTAGACACCAACTCTATAAGCAAATCAATCAGCAACACAAAAATATCATTACAGAAGCGAATTAATTTTAAAATTTAGAAAAACTGGTTTTCTGATTGCCTTGAGAAAGTGGGCTATTACCTGAATACTTAAAAATAGAGCTACTAGAGATAGTAGCCTTACTTAAAAATAATTTCATAAGCTTGAAGTAAAAATGTTAAGGGAGAAAAGGAATTTTTCACGTCTTTTTTTTTTTCTTTTTTCTGAAGAAAATTTTTTTAATCTCAAATTATGTAGTTTATTCTAATTTCAAATTAAGATAATAATTTCTATTTCATCTTTAAAAACTTTAAAAAATAATCTAACCTTTTGAACAGTATTTTTCTCCTCCTTCGGGCATAAAGATATACAGCGGTTTTGTTATGCGTTATTTGTGGTATCGTATTGAAAATTTCTTTTCTTACTTTTCCTAAATTTAGCAATGGTGGTATCTTGTTCGGCGTACGGTTGTACTAATAGGCGTATCCATGGTACTAAATTAACGTTTCACAGGTTAGTAGAGAAAGAGAAAAAAAAATCTGAGATTTGATTTTTAATGTCTGATTGAGTTTGTTCATTTTCATTGCGGGAAGAGCTTTTATAATAATAAAGAGTATCTTTTGGTAGTTTGAATTTAGCTTAAATTTTATATTATTTTTCTTGATTATTCAAAGAATTCCAAGATTTTTGAAGCGAATATTGAAGAACTTAATTGTTTGCGCGATAAATTATACATATTTTATAAATATTGTGTTTACACGATAAATTTTATATACTTTATATTATTTTTTTTAATTATTCCAAGGTTTTTGAAACGAATATTGAAAAACTTAATTATTTGCAGGATGGAACTAAGAACGGATTGGATGAAATACGACTTTACGAGATTGCAGTCTTAAAGGGATGTAACGAATTTGTTTACACCGATTGCGTGTTATGTTAACAAACTTTTAAAAGGACCTACTTTTTTTTTTTTTTTAATTTAAAGTTTTGATTACTTTTCTGTTTTTGTGAAAATATAGATTGCTTCTCATAAAGATATCTAATATTTGCGCATATCTTTAGCACTGTCTTTCGAGTACTTAAACTTACAGCTATCATCCTCTTATTTCATGTGACATTTAACAACGTTTTTCAGAAAACACTGAATATAGATAGTTTGACTTAATTTCTTACCTTTGTGAACAGGACATGGCTACAAAGCTACATGGGTGTTTTTATGATTTTCATCATGATTCATAATTAAATTTGTTTCATTTTCTCTTAGAAAGAATTCCATGAAGACATGCCAGATAACTCTGATAACCTTCTTGTGCTTTGAGGTATTTAGTTAAACAAACAAAAGAAGTTACTATACTTTTTTAATATTGACACATCCATGAAAAGTCGCCATCTCATTCCTGATTTTGTGAACTGACACAGATTATTTGTTGTGTTAACATTACAGCTCATAAATACTGTTCTAGTCATTAATAATAGAGAAGTAATAAAAGAAGCATTAGTCATAAATAATAGAGAAATATAGGAAGAGAGAAAATAACAGATAAATAATCATCAACAGAGATTCATACTAATAACAGTATAATATAATACGAATAATAAGTAATATTAATGATACTAATACTGATAATCATACCAATAATATTATAATAATAAACATACTAAAAGTAGGTAAATAGTCATAAATAAGAGAGAAATAATATAAAAAGGGTTTTTTATAATAAATGGAAATTTTTACCTGGGGAGAAAATATATATTGTCAATATTTACATTTTTACAGCAGGTCACTACTATTTAGCAAAATGATCATCAAATATTAAACATATACTTGAATGCATAGATGGTAATTGTATGTGTTGATTATTTATTGTTGCAATGTAGGATCATATTCTCTTTAGCCTCATAAACTCTACAAGATCTTACTAAGTAACTTGGCGACTTTTTGCACAGGCATAAATGATACCAGCACAGATGAAGGGTATTTTTTATCAACTAAATTATTATCAACTATGAACAGAAAGGCACATACTTCATGCTTATATGACACCGACTTGCGATGGAACTTAAGAATCATTACACTGTAATTCAAGGCTGAAGAGTAGTGCTGGACTAGCACTTTTGAGGCTAACTAGGTTGACTCAACAACCTACCCGGCATGATAATTATTTAAACGGCCAAAAAGGCATGGTAAAAATAAATTTCAAGTTGCCCCTTGCGAAAATTGGCAATTTTTTTTTTTT
>KK119589.1:34621-46500 GCA_000611955.2 Stegodyphus mimosarum
GTGAAAAAAAAGATTTCTGATCCAAAACTCAAAAATTCTTTGCTTTTCATGTACTCTCTTTGCTTGTCATCAATTTACCATTTTTAATTAGGTATTTATCTGTTTGAAGACACTACTAAAATGCTATTTTTAAATCTAAAGAATGTAATAAAGTGCAGGAAAAAGTAAAAGTTAGTTTAGTGATCAAAACAACAGTCAGTTTTAGTACTGCCATCTAAAAAATAAATAAATAACTAAAAGTGATTACTAAACTAAAAGTAATCACATATTATATGATTGCCAGTTCATCATATTTATTATCAACATGATTACTGAAAGTCTAATCTAACTTATAAAATATACTGTATGTATATGACACTGTAAATAGGAAATTTTGTTCAATCTCAGTATATGATATGTAGCATTAAAGAATTTAAAATTAATTCATGTAGATTTTATGTGAAGATTCTTCATTAACTTTGTTTTTATATCCACATTCTTTACGGTCAGCTGCAGCTGTAATATGCTAAAATAAGAGCAATAAAACGTTTTGCACAAAAAGAAGAGATATTAATAATTAAACAAAATACAAGCCATTTGAAATATAATAATTTGATTTCATTCTTATTCTTTGTTACAAATTTATCTACATAGTTAAAGAAATTAAGTTAGCATCAAGCTTGAAATCAAGCATCATCAATTTGAAATTTTAAACAGTTTTGGATTCATCTGTTGTAAATGCTCCCATAATGCAGTGTATGTCAGTTAGTAGACAAGGTTTAGAAATAAAAATAAGTGTTGCTAGAGTTTGATGTCCTAATCTCTTTGAGAGAGTGGATGCAGATTTTGCAAACTTCAAACTATGTTCTTTATATAAAAAAAAAAAAAAGTTTTAAATAATAAATATTTGTTTTATTTAAGTGAGTGTTAGAATTTGCAAACTTCAAACTATGTTCTTTATATAAAAAAAAAAAAAAGTTTTAAATAATAAATATTTGTTTTATTTTAAATTAGCATTATATAACAGCTCAGTTCTCTCAATACTAACTCTATTACATAATAGTTAATTTTGGCAGATAAATAAATTAAAGGTGTGGTCATCAGAAAAGTTTCAGAAAGTTATGTCTGGTATCAAGACTTCCAAAAGTGTGATGATCTTTGGCTTAGAAATAGCAGGATGTGCCAACTTTCTCTAATAGAACCCTAATAAAACCAAGGTGAAGAAGGCTGTATGATTGTGTTGTGAAGTCACACTTATACATTATTGGAACTAAATTACACTGTTGGCAGCAGTGCCTTATATATGCTCTTAAGACACCTTTATAAATCTCTTATTTACTTACTGTGCCCATCAGTGGCAGAATGCTTAAAATCACTGAATACTGGTAGTTTGACATGGTTTGGGTTCAAACCCAAGTGAAGGGGCCAGCTGCATTATTGGTTTCCATGGTTTTCGTCTTGTGTAATGGGAATACTAGCCAGTTTCCCTCAGAAATTCCTCCATGAAGGTATCCCTCCTGTTAGGCAGATAGCCATAGTGTTTGTGCCATATTCAAATAACCTAACTTAACCTGCTTAGTTACTTTTCTAGGGGAAGAACTGGATTTCTAAAATTCTTAAAATATTCCAGTCATTTAAACTTTTCAGTTAATTGAATGCTGGGTAGCTGAGCCTTATATGCAAATTAATGCTTTTTGTTTGCAGTATTAAATTATCAAAAGTAAAGCTATTCTGATTTGAAATGAATTTTGGGAGAAAAAACATAAATGTTTTTTATTTGAAATATATCTTAGGAAAGCTGAAAATTTTCTAATTTGGAAGCTATTTCAAAATAAGCTTCTGTTAATACAGAAAAAAATAAAAAAAAGTTAATTGCTAACCAAATAGAATCATTTTACTTAAAATTTCTTTCTAATGTAAATATTGAAAACTTATAAAAACATCTCATTCTCTTTAAAATTATTTCAAGCACAAGTAAGGTAATACCAGTTTATTCTGTTTAGAAGGAAATTTAGTTTAAAAATGTCTCATTGTTAATAGTTTAAAATAGTGTATAAAATTAAAATGTATATACATATATTTATCTTTACAAAGAAATTTTGAAAACAACCTTCAAGCTAAACGCATTCTATATTACTTGGTGATAAATGATTGAATGTTTTGAGAACAAAGCGTATGTGTTGCATTGTTCAAGACGGTATGCAAGAGAAATCAGGACTTCTCTTCACCTTTCTTTTTCTGTTGTTAATATAAAATAATAGTCATTAAAAAAAACTAGTACTTGATCATAACTTTGAATTGTTTCTAAGATGAAATTAATTGACTTGATGTTTAACTTGATAAATGTTTTCTCCGAAGAATGGAAAACAAATCTAATGCCAACATTTGTTGTAAAGCCTTCCTGAGGCATTATAACAACAGCAACAGGTAACCAACAAGGTACTTCTATTTTGAGTGGAGTGAATATAATTGTGGAGTTGAAGGAAGTAATCAAATAAATTCAAAATGCATATTTTGAGAAAAGTTTAGGTACATTTACAATTAGATATGGTAACTTTTCTTAAGCTTTTCATTTTTGCCAATTAGTGTTACATACTTTTAAAGATTTTATCGGAATGATGAGATTACAGGAAAATGTTTCATTACTTTAAGCTAAATTTTCATGTCATTTAATTTGATTTAACTACTTGTTTTATCTGACTACCCAAATGTAACTAGTAATGTTCTGAATACAGTTGTTCAAGTGGTTGAGCCAAAGGTGTCAAGGACTAAAAGATTTCTATGTATGTAATATATGTATTTCTATGTATGTAATATATGTATTTCTATGTATGTAATATTTGTAAAAGATTTCTATGTATGTATATAATATGAATACAAATATTGGGTTGGAGGGAAAGTTCTGTCGTATTTTAAAGAAAACATTTGAATTCATTTATAAAAATATGTGTTTAATATTAATCAATTATATATGCTCCGTTATTTGTTACAACCTGTTGCCATCTTTCAGGTAACCTGTGAAATCCTGTGAAATCAGTTTTTGTTGTGTCACCATTGCAGTATGCTGGCGAGCGCTATTGTGGTGGAACACTATTCCTTTTCTGGACGCTAATACTGGCCTTTTTTCTTTGATAGCTGCATTCAAATGATCCAGCTGATTGCAGTACAGATCCGCGTTGATGGTTTTTCCCTGTTTCAGCAAGTCGTAGTACACTGGACCTTTCTTGTCCCACCACAAACAAAGCAGTACTTTTTGTTGATGGACACTTAATTTTGGAACTGTTGCTGATGATGTTCCTAGTTTGCAGTAAGATTTTTTTCTCTTAATATTTTCGTAAAGAATCCACTTTTCATCTCCAGTAACCAGCTTGTCCAAAAAAGGCTCCATATTGTGTCTGATCAGATGTGATGAACACATTCTTACACCATCAGACAAATTCTTTTCCGTTAATTCATGTGGAACCCAAATACTTTGCTTTAACACAAACCCAAGAGATTTAATGTGATCTCGAACAGTTGTATGATGAATGCCAAACTCTTCTGCAATTTCTCGACTTGTTAAATGTGGATTATTTTCAAACATGGATCGCAAAACATAATTATTGATCTTGGATGGTCGTCCAGATCGATCACTTTCTTTGAGGCTCAGATTCCCGGAACGAAATTTGCTAAACTATCTTTGACAAGTACGAACATTTACAATATCTTTTCCAAATACCGCACACAAATTTTCACATGCAACCGATGCGTTGCTTCCTTTTTGGAACTCATATAAAATGCAGTGTCATAAATGCACTTTATCTACTGACATGTTTTTCACTTTAAATATCACAAGTAAATGATGAACGGTAAAAAAGGGCACCTTTTATATTATACAGCAGCTAAAAAAACAAAAAAAAAATCCGATTGACTCACTAGACAGATTTTTTTTTTAATTTACAAGAAAAATCACCTGCCCATTTAAAATACGACAAAACTTTCCCTCCAACCCAATAGTTTCTTTTTAAAAGAAACTATTTGTATTCATATTACATACATAAAAAGCATTGAAAACATACATGCAGTCAGTCCATCTTTGAGGTTTTGATCTCTGATCAAACTGCCATTGTTCAATGGCCATATTCACTTAGCCACTGGTAGACAATCTAAATGCAGATAATGTTAAGTTTATTGATTTCAGGAAACTTATTGTAGAATAATCATTGATTAATTATTAGTTTGAGTCACAATACAATTAGTTTAATTGTTCTATTTATGTAAAATCGATATTTGACTTTAGAAATTTCATATATTGGGGTTTGATACATACTGTAATTACATGCAATAAGAAAACTGAAAGTTTTAGAAGCATTGTGAAAGTTTTCAGAGTGTAATGTAGTTTTAATGTGTAATTGACAATACTTTTCTGCATAAGAATATATTCATGTATCTCATTAGTGTTGAAGGCATTACCGGCTTCATCTGGTCATAAGATATTTTGCTTTTTAACTTCTTCTAATAATGTAAATGTAATCTTAATGAATGTAAGTTTATGACAATAGAGGCTAAAATAAATAATTATATGAATTTAGCTAATAAATGCTGCATAAACATAGCTCTTCGTAACAGATTTAAAAACCAGTGCCACTCAGAGGGTTAATTAGTATTAAAGCAGGTGTAAGATATTATTTCAGTTTTGTGTAATTTTTGTTTTAAAAATTAAAAATAATTCTCAATATTATAATTTAATTTTTATGATGATGCCAAGTGAAATGTCTGTGCTTTTCCTAATTGTTCCTATGGAATGTACTTGCTTAAATTTAATTTTACCTTTTCTGCTATCAGTAGTATTGTTTCATCATTGTAGAATTCCTAAAGATCCAATTTTAAAAGCATCTTGGATACGAGCCATACGGAGAAAAAACTGGAGTCCTACGAAGAATAGCTATCTGTGTTCTGAGCATTTCAAAGAGAATGACTTCAATCGAACTTATGCTTGTAAAAGGGCATTGCTTAGAGAAGATGCTGTTCCGAGCATTTTTAAAGGATTTCACAGTTATCCGTCAGAAGCTAAGAAAGTATGTTATCTGAGAAATGTTTTTCATGATGAATTATTATTTTTAGCCATTAGTCTGAAAATACAATTTTGCGTTGTTTCACTTTTTATTTGAGTGTGCTGGCGTTCAATAAAATGTAATATATTACTTTTTCGTATTTAATCTGTACGTTATTAATTAATAAATTAAATTATTTAAGAGCAGTAGATGTAGCTTTTAAAAATATTATTTTACTTTTTAATCTGATTAATTTAAATAAAAATACATTTAATTCATGATATATCTAATTAAAAACATTTAATATTTTTATAGAATTACATTACGTATTTTTTTTTTCCACACAGAAGATACGTAATGCCCTGTAATGAAGTTTTAAATAACACTCACCAATTTGAACGAACAACCAAACTTTTTTTTTACAAAATCTTCAGAACGTAATCATTCTTCGTAATCATTTTAAAGACTTGCACGCGCATAACTAGATGAAGATTACATTAGCTCGTTGATGCGATATTCTTTACAGATAAATACGTTGTTAGCGTAGCAACCGCACACAATGTTATCACAATATCTAATATTCAGCGCTTTAAATACATTACAGTCTTAAATTCCTTCCCTCACGGGGAACTTTTCAAAGAAAAGTTTTTTTTTTCTTTCAAATTGATGGAATCTTTAAGAAAATTTTCATTTGAAATACAAATTTAAAAAAAAAAAAAAAGAGAAAGAGGTTTACTTAAATAAACATGTAAAATGTAATATTCTAATATTACAAATTTAAGCAATGAAGTTTTAAACTTCCTAGAATGTATATTTTAGTTGTGAGATGTTTGGATACAACGACTTAAACTGTCCGCATTTTCATGTTGTCTTCCTTTTCTATGCGCAACTTCATAGTTAAAAGGTTGTAAGATCAAAGCCCATCTTAATAGTCTTGGATTAGTCCCAGTGTTTTTATCCAACCATACTAGAGGATTATGATCAGTCTGAATGATGAACTTATGAGGTCCATCTAGGTAGAATTTTAACTTTTGTACTGCAAAGACAATGGCAGCACACTCCCTTTCGATTGTACTGTACTTCTCTTCAGTAGGTGAAAACTTTTTGCTAAGAAATATTATTGGATGTTCTTCGCCTTTAGCATTTAGCTGTGATAATACAACGGCAATACCAATATTCAAAGCGTCGCACTGAACGATAAAAGGTTGAGAAAAGTTCGGACTGTATAAGACTGGATTTTGTGTTAACCGTTTCTTGAGTTCATCAAAAGCATTTTGGCAGTCATCAGTCCAATTTATGGTTGATTTGCAACATTTTCCTTTTAACAAATCTGTCAGTGGTGCAGAAATCACAGAAAATTCAGAAATATATCTTCGATAATACCCCGCAAATCCTAAAATGACCGGACTTGTGTTTTCGTCGTAGGTTTAGGGAAGTCCTTTATGGCTTGGATTTTTATTTCTGATGGTCTTCTTTAACCTTGTCCTACTACATGACCTAGATATTTGACTGCTGTATGAGCAAACTGACATTTCGAAGGCTTTATATGCAGTTTAGCAATTTTCATCTTCTCCAAAATAATTTTTAAGTGCTTCAAATGTTCTTCCCAAGTTTGCGAGAATACTGCAACATCGTCAGTATAGGGTACAGCAAATTCTTCACAGTTTCTTAATAATCCTGCCATCAAGTGGCTAAAATCATATGGTGCATTTTTTAGCCCGAAAGGTAACCTTAAAGTTTTAAATGTTCCAAAACTTGTCACAAAAGCAGCATAACGCTGAGCTCTTTTAGTTAGTGGGATCTGCCAGTAACCTCAAGTAAGATCTAAAACAGTTATATATCTGGCAGATGACACCTTTTCCACTAAATGTTCAGTGTTTGGCAAGGGAAAATATTGTGTCCTAGTTGCCTCGTTTAAGCGACGGTAATCAATGCATGGTCTTGCTTCTTTTCCAGGAACTTCAACCAGTATGAGTGGAGAGGTAAAATCCGATTCACCTGGTTCTATTACTTTGAGTTTTATCATCTTTTCTACTTCCGTTTTTAAAATCTCGGTTTGTCTAGCAGACATACGATAAGATTTTGCGCATATTGGTCTTTCTGCTTCTAATTCTATATCATGTTCGGTAAGGTCAGTACATCCTGGTTCATTAGAGATAATACAGGAATACTTGCATATCAACTGCTGTAAATCTTTTCGTTGGTCTTCAGATAATAGTGAATTCAATTGGGTGCCTTTCAAAACTTCAGATATTTCAGTATCTGCGCTATAATTTAGACTCGGTATTTCATCTTCATAGCCGTTTATCGGGTCTTCTATACATAGCAAGTTTATATTTTCTGCTCGTTGAAAATACGGTTTCAGTATATTAATGTGATACACCTGAGTTTTATTTTTCTCGGGAAACTCAACTACATAATTTGTCTCCGATAATTGTTGAACTATTTTTCCAGAACCCACCCATTTAACTGATAGTTTGTTTGGCTTCGATGGAGCTACAACTAGAACTAAGTTTCCTTCTTGAAATTTATGTTCTACGGCTTTGCGATCATACCAGAGTTTTTGCTTTCCTTTGGCTTCTTCCATATGCTGGACAGCGAGTTCTTGACATTTCCTCATGCGATTCATTAGTTCAAAAATCTAGTCCACTACTGTATTTTCTTCCTTTTCTTTACCAGATAATTTTTCATACAATAGCATAATTGGAGTTCTTAAGTTTCTGCCATGAACTAATTCTGCTGGCGAGAATCCGGTACTGTCGTGAATAGTGGTTCGAAGAGCAAATAAAGCCTGAGGTAAGATTTTATCCTAGTCTGGACCAGATTCTAGACATAGGACTCGAAGAATTCTTTTTAAAGTTCTATGCATCCCCTCTACAGGATTGCTTTGTGGATGGTAAACAGAACTTCGTACAACTTTAATTCCAAATTTTTTCAATGTCAGCGCACTCGTAAAAGATGTGGCTTGGTCAGTTTGGACCTCCTTTGGAAATCCCATTCGACTAAAAATTTGAAGAAAAACATCAACAATCGTGGTTGAACAAAGATTTGCGACAGGAACTGCATCCGGATATTTTGAAGACATGCAGATTGCAGTTACTTATTTCCTGAAAGTGTCACGGGCAGAGGCCCGCAAGCGTCAACATTTATTTTTGAAAATATTTCTGTGATAACAGGAACAATTTTCAAAGGTGCTTTCTTTTTATCTTGCGGCTTTCCAACTCTTTGACATTTGTCACAAGTTTTAACAAAATTCTCAACATCTTTGTAACAATTTGGCCATTAAAAATTTTTGAATAATGCATCTTTGGTCTTTGTTGCACCAAGATGAGATGCTGCTTCTTCATGACAAATAGTCATCAACTGTTTCCGATATTTTTCAGGAACAACAATCAATAGTCTTTGTGTTCCATCACGATCTTCTTTTTTGAAAAAGAGCATTTGACCTTTTAACATATACCTCGCACTCTTAGAAGATTTTATTTTAGCTTCTTCATAAAACTGCTTCAATTTGACGCTCTCCTGTTCTTGTATAAAACTTTCTGGAGAGGCCTTTATCAGGTCTAATTCTGAATGTTCATATTTCACAGAAGGCAAACTTTCATTTTCAGTCAATGTGTCTTTGTTGTTAAGTTCAATTTCAGAATTTAACTCATTTGTTGAGACCAGATTTTCCGTTTCTTTTAGTCGTCGCTGTTGAGCACGAGTTTGTACGGCATTTATCATATGAATTTGAACTTCTTCATCTAGTTTTGCTTCTTCATATAATGCAGCGGTTTTGTTACCCAGAAGATATTTTCCTTGATCTAATGAATCTCTTAAGACTACAGCCTTTGTTATTATATGACCAAGATCACATTCAAGCTCTACCTCAGCCAAAGGTAAGCACACTGGATGTTCTTCCAGAGGTGTTCGTATCCACACAGTCTCACCCGTATACATGGAAGGCTGTACATACTTTTGGCAAATCAAATCCAAAGTTGCACCGGTATCTCTAAGTATGGGCATTTTATAGCCATTTACTTTACCTAGGCTGGTATATGGAGCCATAATATCCTTAAAACGTTTTTGGAAAATTCATTTGAGAGTGCAGTTTCATTGGCTGCTACAGTTTCTAAAGTCTTCTTGAGTTTATCACACTGAGGTCGAAGATGCGAGTAGGATCCGCATTCATAACAACAAGGTTGTCTCCGCTTTTCAAATTCCCTTTCATGAATTTTATTACTACATTCTGCCCTAATTATAGGTTTAGGATTAAAATCTTTCGAGATTTCTTTAGGATTATGGTTACTATGATAACCACTTTGCACTTTGTTCACGTTTTGATGTCTTTCTTGAAGTTTCAAACCTTGTTTTCTAGGATATTCTGTCTTAAAGCTCTGTTTAATACTCTCATATTCATCTAATTTTTCTGCTACCTCATATGGAGTTTTTAATTTCATCCATTGGTCAAGAAAATGATCCTTTACTTCCATGGGAACCCTATATTTAATTTGCTTGGTAACGATTAAATCTTTCAGATTCTCAAATGTCTTAATTTCTAAATCCTCAATCCACTCCAAAAAAATAACTATAAAGTTCATGAGCATAATTTCTCCCAAGATTTTTTGGGAGTTTTTTTATGTCAATAAAAACACTGTTTCAGCCTTTTCACATATTCGTACTTAATCGTGTCTTCAGAGGGTTCTCTGGTTAACATACTGGAGATTTCGGTGGGTAAAACACCCAAAAGATAAGCCACCCAATCTTTCTTAGGAACCTGAGCCATTTCATCTTTTCTCTCAAAATTAATCAAGTATAGTCCCATTTCATCACTTTTTTCGTCAAACTGTGGAGTAATTTGTGACAACTGGATTTTGTTGCTTGATTGTACTATATTCGCTGTTGATTCTCTAGCTTGTATTACTTGATTTTCAATTTCAAGCCGCTTCATTTCCAATTCATATGCCCTTGCTTCTCTCGCTTCCTGAGCCAGGCATTCTTTTGCTTCTTGAGCTAGGTGTTCTTCTCTCGCTTCTTGAGCCAGGTGTTCTTCTTTTGCTTCTTGCTAAGCGTTCTTCTCTCGCTTCTCGAGCCAGGCGTTCAGCAATTATTCGGTCTAGAATTAATTTAACTTCTTCCTCATCATAAAGCTGACTTTTAGTGATTATTTTTTTAATTTCTGGCACCTTACTAGTTAGTGGCACTTCCTCACCTAATTCTTCGGCTACTTCTATTAAATCTTGTTTTCTAACCTTGGCAAGAAATGACATGTTTAGAAATAGAAAAACTCTTCGACAGCGTTTTCAAAATTAATTTTAAAATGCTTTTAGTCAATATTCAAACAACTTGCTCAATCTATCCTTTTTTTTTTTTTTTTGGAAATTCAAGTATGGCACAACGTATTTTTTTTTCTAAAACACTTAATGCAATGAAACGTATGTGCTTTCCGATAAACAAAAATCTGCAAAGCTTGCTCTTAATATTATACTAAAGTAAATAAAAAAACTCTTCAAGCCTCTAACTTGATTCACACAGCAAAATTCTTGATTTGGGTCTCTAATACAAGAGCTCAAATTTCATAATAGAAATATTTTAATATCAACGTAATAAATTTGCAACTCTTAATACAAGAGCTCAAATTTCATAACAGAAATATTCTAATATTAACGTAATAAATTTGCCACTCTAATACAAGAGCTCAAATTTTATAATAGAAATATTCTAATATAAACATAATAAATTTGCCACTCTGATACAAGAGCTCAAATTTTATAAGAACATTAAATATTTTGACGCTTTAATTCAAAAGCTTAAACTTAGAATATTGTTCTAATAGTTGAATTCAATAATAAGATGCAACATTTTCATGTAAAATGGCACAGTATTCATTATAACTTATACTCACAAATACTGTATCTTCTTTTCTTTTCTTTTAAATCAACACTGTTTTCACCTTTCAATCCCACCGACTACCACCACAATAAGTCTGTAATGAAGTTTTAAATAATACTCACCAATTTGAACGAACAACCAAACTTTATTTTTCAAATCTTCAGAACAACTAACTAAACATTTTCGTAGTCATTTTAAAGACTGGCGCGCCCATAACTAGATGAAGATTACATTAGCTCGTTGATGCGATATTCCTTACAGATAAATACGTTGCTAGCGTAGCAACCGCACACAATGTTATCACAATATCTAATATTCAGCGCTTTAAATGTGTTACAGTACACACATTGCAGATGTTGCTTTTCATACGTCTAGATCATTCTTTTTTACACATTCTTCTATTCATCACAAGGTAACGACCACGAGGAGACGAGGCGATGACAATAGCAGCAATTTCTGGATGCGAAAAACACATTAACAAGTTACTTCAAGATGGGTTAAATTTTAGCATGAATACTTTAAGATGGATTAATTTTCAACATAATCATTTATGGATAGCTTGTGCAATTCTTAAGTTGCTTCGCTCTTTCTTTTCCACCTAAAAACAAAACATGATTCCAGGCGTGCGAGATATGCAAGGGGTATCCTCGCATACTTCTTCGCGCCGTAGCCAGCATAAAGAGAGGGAGAAACCTGTTTGGCAAGTATTTATAAGCACGTGTAGTTCTACGATTCCGATTAATGTTACGATAGTGTCCATGACGGTGAACTGCGTGGTGTGAGAAATTTTCGTTCTCACACATTTTCACTCAATCAGCATCCCGCTTGAATGGGACTTATTTATTGATAGTCTCTGTATTTTTAATGAAGAACCAGTTTTCCTTTACAAGATAAAGGGACAAGGTAATAGGCTAATATATCATGTGGCAAAGCAGAAAAATTACTAAACAAGTGTTCTGAAATTTTTTGAATGAATGATACTAACCGTATATA
>KK119589.1:59968-104146 GCA_000611955.2 Stegodyphus mimosarum
AAGAAATATGATTGTTACAATTTTATTAATACTTAGATCATCAGTATCACCTCATCTCATAACAATACTCAGTACTTAATGCTTTTATGTATGTTTAAGCCAAATAATTTTTTTCTTAAGAGTTTATAAAAGCATTAAGTACTAAGCACTGTTATGACATATTAGTGGTCCATGTTTATTATTTATTTATGTTAATTCTTAAAATAATTATCCAGCCTCTACATTTGCTTTAATTTAAAAGATTTTGGAAGAATATTAAAAATTCAAACTATTACTCGGATTCCCTCCCCACCCCATATTGTACTAAAAAATTAATTTTGGATTTAAGAGTTTTAATTTTATACTTCATTTATAAATTGTAATTATATTTTCTTTATAAATATAGCTGCATTTTAAAAAACAACATTCTTTAATACATTTTATTTTAAACATACATTCGAAAATTTATTTTAGTTAAAAAAATCTAAATCTTCTCTTTTATTTAATTTTTAGATAATGTTGTTGGAAAGGAGGATCTTGGTAATTATAGGACACAAGGTATTTTCCCCAACTCATTGTTTTGGTCACTACTTCAGCTAAACGGGAGGCACTTAGTTTTTCTCACTAGCGTCGATAGGCTGATCTTCTGACCTTAGTGTCGGCAGCGTGGGGATAAGCTTTCGGGAGTACCTGCTTTTGGGAAAGCTGACTTGGGGGGGGGGGCCTTCAGTTTGTCTAGAGGTCTGTCTAGCCGTAACACTTTAACATCTGATATCATTATCTGAAGTATAAGTAATTTCTTCTCAACATTCGTCATTTTATAAGTTCTGGGGATTCTGTACTTTTCCTGTTGTTTTAATTTTATTTATTTAGCTATTACTTGCAATTGAAAATGTCTGACATGTGTTCAGTGCATATAACTTTTAAGGTTTTGTGCCAGAAAACCCACTACTGCTACTGCTGCATCAGTATGTACCTAAACTATGCTACAAAAGATTTGTGAGTTATAGTGATTAGTTTAAAAGGTTTAGCAACTTTTTCTGATACCCAAAATGATGTAGTATGAAAAGCTGAATGACTACATCAAAACTTGAGGAGCAGTGATTTCCTAATTCTTTACTGCTGGTTTCTTGAATATGTTAGAATAAAAGGGAATCAGCTGGTAGACATCACAGTGAGGTGATTAGAGAGTTCACCATTGAACTCTCTAATCACCTTGTTCCTTTAACCAGTATTAAAGTGACCATAAAGTGTAAAGTTCTGAACAAGTGGAATATTGGGAGGCAAACAAAAAGTGAAAAGAGGAAGTCCTGTTAATTTACCTAAGAACTGGTTATTCTCAAGTAATGCACACTTATTAAAAGCTGAGAGTGAACCTGTGTGTGACAATTGTAATGTGACTCACAGATGCAACATATTTTGGTACAGTGTCGCTATTTCAACGTCTTCTTGTGAATTATTTTAATGGTAATGATGTAAGTCTTGACTCTTTAATTATAAAATATGTGAATTTTTATTTGTTCGAATATTTAAGGGGGACTGGTTTTTACAGCTGAATCTGAAATGATTTTAAATATTTATATTTTTCAGATTTTACCTAGTTTTATATTTTCACCTTGTGAATTTTATGTACTATCTTGTTGCAGCAGAAACTAATCTCCATCAGTTTACTTTTCCAGTTAGTTTTAGTTATACTCTTTTTCATGTTTTTATCATGACATTAATAAATATTCATCTTCATGTCGTTTTAGCCATTTCTAAGATTTTATACTTCACCTTTTGGGTTTTATGCCAAGAAAATGTACCACAACAACCCTAGCTTTCTAGACTTAATTATACTTTCACTTGGTATCTAAGTCTTTCCAATTGAAGATGATAACTTAGTTAAGTAATCAAAGTTGTAGGAAATGTTGTATCTAAGGTAAAATTTTTATGACCTTATCTCAGACCTAATGACAGCTTTACAAATAAAATACAGATGCATTTCAAATCTGTTGTATTATATTAAAGGTTTAGCAAGCGAAGAGTGTTGAGCAGTTTGCACTGACAGTTAATAATTGTAATATCATTTAGCTAGCTAAATTTACATTTATGTTTTTATATTTTGAAGTTAAAATAATGATGTCTGTCAGCTCTCTAAATTTATATGTGTTTATGTTTTTTATTTAGTGGGTATTAGAAATGCACAAATTCCCATACAAAAGACCGACAAATGTTGCTTTATTAATCCGTCTATTTGTCTGATTAAAGGAATGATACTCATAAAAACAGATTTACTTTGTATTATTTTAGGTAACAAAAACAATAGAAATGAAAAAATATTATTTAATTAGTTTGTTTAGATTTGCGATCCACATGGTCATAAAAAATTCTTTTAGATCTTGATTTTGATGTGCAGAACCCTTAGAGAAATCGTCTGGAACCCCCAAGGTGAGAGTGCAGTTTAAGACCACTGACTTATGCTATTCTTTGTAAGTTTTGTATTAACTCTTAATTATATTGTAGATATCTGTATTTTAAAACTTACATGCAATTACTGTGAATGCTTAAAAATTTTATGGATTATTTCAGTTGTAATAGTGAATAATTAAAAATAATAAAATTTGTACATCATCAAAAACTGATATTTTATTATACTTCTATACAATTCTAATTAATGTGTGCTCAAAGACTATGACACACTTTAACTCAAAATGTTTTTTTTTCCATTTGAATAGTGAATACAATTAATTTATGATTTCAGAAAAAGTATGTCATAGGGTCTCCTCCTGACCTTGAACCAGAAAGAATAATTGGTGCTGCAGATAAAAATGGAGAACTGATGTTTTTAATCAAATGGTATTTTTCTTTTCTTTTATTTCATTGTTATAAATATGTAATAGTGCATGTATGAATCAATTTAAATTTAATTGTGTTTAATATGTGAAAGAAAATTTTTAATTTATTTTAAGCTGTTTCATATTTAAATCAATTCTTGATCATAAAAATTCTTCAGTAAATGACTATACCTGCCTACAATATGTATGAGAATTGCAGACATGATATAGAGTGATCTGTTTTCAGATTTATCTAACTCTTTTGTACATTTTTCTTGAAGTTCTGTGTTCTGAAAAAATACAGATCCTATCATGGATTTTCAAGGAGTAGTTAATAGAATAAAAAGTAAAATGTTCTTTGCAAACTTACAATTAATTCAGGAATAATCAAATTATTGAAGTATTTAAAAGATAATAAAATAAGTTAAACTTTTGAACTTTATCAAACTGATTACCAACTTATTTAATTTTTCAAATTACTAAAATAGATGGAAAATAATAAAAAATTATGAATTGAGATATCGCATAAAATTAATCCTTTGTTTTCCACATATAGTAGATTCTCGATTTTAGAATTTTTTCAGAAAAATAAAAAAAAATATATATTTATAAACTTCAAAGTTTATGAATGGAAATGTCATTAAGAAGACCATAAACTCTTTAGACCGACATTCATAATTTGTTGACTAGAAGTTCATAGAATTTCAAGTCCCTTCTAATTATTTATTCATCTATTGATTTATTTCACCTGCAGTAAAGTATCCCTAGCACACTAGTAAATTTATGTAAAAAGTTTTCATAATTTATGTGGATGTTTGAATGAATAAATAAAGAAATATTTTAAAAAAGATTCAAATGATTAATTTAAAATTAAATAATATAAACAAAACAGAAAATGTGTTTTGACAATAGTTTGGCAGTAATAGAAAGTACTGGAATATCCTTTTCTATGAATTCAATTATTTATTCTAAATAACTACATTAAAACAAAATACTGTCATAAAATGTGACAGAAAATTCAATAATAAAAACTCGTTCTTTTTACAGAATTCTAGAAGAATGCATAGGAAATATATAAATTGTTTTTAATAAACTTGGAAAAGATTCTGTAATGCACACACAACTTTTTAAATAGAAATTATCTTTTTATCGTTTTTAAAATTTTTTTCATTGATCTAATTTTTTCTTCTCACCATTCACCACTTATCTATGCTCCAAACTCTTAATATTTGATGGCCTTTTCCTTAAGTATGCTCTTGATAATAATCTTTAGGTGGCACAAACAATTTGTCCCACATGCCCCCCCTCCAATTTTAAGTCCCACGTGCAAAAGAAGTTTTAGCCTCAATATCAGTGAATTTTAATTTTGGGTGGATGCAGGTAGCAACATGCATTAGAGAATTTTTCACTTTGTGATAAATTCAAAGATATAGGCTAGTAAAATGAGCAGCCTACTGAAAACATATACACCTATTTTTGTCATATATTTTAAAAATCTGTAACTTTTGTTTCTCTTTGTTATAAATTATATCTTTTACTAATTTTTTGAATCATATCTTTTAAAATATGATATAACTACTTCTGTGTTACTCTCTCTTTATATAGATAAGTATACTCTTTTCTAATCAAATTCCGACTGTAATAATTGATATGTAGTGTAATGTAAGAAAGCTATTTTCATTCAGGAAAGGTTCCTATCAAGCTAATTTGGTTAGAGCAACAGAAGCAAATGTGAAGTATCCTCAAATTGTAATTAACTTTTATGAAGAACGACTTACTTGGCTCCTAAAAGACAGAAAGTGACGACAATCAAGAAACATTCCGTAAAGTATTACCTGTTTTCTTAAGACTGGATATTTAAAGGTTAACAACTGAATACTTTTTTTTTTACAGTTACATTCCTTAAAACACTGTTTTGTAAATATGTGTTTTGAATATTTTCTTTCATTAATGTTCACATTTTCAATGATAATGTATAAAATCATTACCAACAAAAAAGATTTAGAAATAATGATAACATTCATTATAAACCATGCCATTCTATTTTCGTAATGTTTTCAGAGGTAATGAGAAAATTATATACACAGTGGAATATAAAATACTATTTAACATAGAAGCCCGTAATATTCAGGTATTATTATTTTAATTATACCCCTGAAACAAAAAAATATATATTGTTAGGAATGTTGTATAATATAACTTGAAACATCTGAAAAGAGTGAAACTTTGCCAAAAATATAAATTTACAGGAGCAAATGTCTTTAACATTGAGTAAGTGGTGATTTCATTAAACTGGTGAGATACCACCAAGTAGGCAGTGGTTTTGTTTCCAAATTTAGTGAAAAATTGCCAAACATAGTGACATTTGGGTATGGTCACTGTATAACTGTAATTGTACCCTATATATAAGTGCAATCGTATCCAGCCCTCATATGCCTTCCAATAACTTGGAAAAGTGGAAGGTGCAGGAAACTGTGAATAACTATATAAGGCCAAACAGAGCATCAGTTCTCAGTTTTTAGTTCAGAAGCAGCTATAAGTATTGAGATATCTTCACGTGAGCTTCGCTGCGCTTTGCATTGTTTCTGTTTAACATTTAACATTCTTAATAGCTTGAAGTGTAATTATTGACTGTGCTCTGCGATACTGAAGAGCTGTACAAGTACTTTTTTAAAAAGTTCCAAAACTGTAAAGTGTTTCTTTGGTGAAATAAATTTTATCAAGCTATCACGGATTTTGTGTGCATTCCATCCATTATGAATGTAACAGTATCAATCAGACCAATTGAATTGAAGTTTATGCAAAACCTTTATATCTCCTTAATACATAGGAGTCTCAAAATATTTTCAGTTAACATAGTGAAACACTTCTCATACATTCCTATAGATTACAATTTCTGAATATCTCTTAATAGTTGTAAGGTCCTGAAACATCCTCACTCTAGTATATTGAAAATTTTCCCATTTCTTGTATGTTTAAATAGAAAAATTTCTTAGCTCATGCACTTTCATTTATTTGACCTTGGTTGTAACAAAAGAACTAGTCAGGAACAATATACTTGTTATATCTGTATGTTAAAATATTTTAATGTTCTTATACAATTTAACTGAATATTTGAGCAATTTCTGGAATGTTTTATACAAATGAACTGATAAAAGCAGTCTTTTTGTGGATCATTGTGCAACTTGTTCAAATTATGTGCTACAAAATTTGAGTATTCAGTTTTTATCTCGAAAACAAAATAAAAATAGAAACCTTAGTCATTAGATTCTGAGTATCATCACCAGTTTGAAGATGACTATAAAGAACTGGAAGAGAAAGTTATTTTGGAAACTGAATAATAAGAAATTCTAATATATACTTGGAGCTATTGAGACATACTGGTTATGATAGATGTAATTTCTTTATTAAAACATGCCATGCTTTGATAGCTGCCAAGAGCTTTCAGAACTGAATTTGCAAAATCTTTTACAAGAATATCGCTCAAAAAGATAAGTTGTCAATCAAGTAAATATCTACTGAAAAATACGTAAATAGTCTCTGCAGGAAAGTGTCTTTTGTGATGATGATATTTTAATATCTAATGTTCAAAGTATTTATGATGCATTTAAAAAAATATATATAATCATTCGAAGCAAATAATAATCTGATTAGCTAAATTCTTGTGTCTCAATCATTAGGCTCATTGAAAGTCATTTAAACCATATCATAAACATCTGAAAATATCATACTTCAGAACTCTGTTCATAATTGTAAACACAATTCAAGGAATAAATTTCTAATTCATCAAAAACTGTTGAGTATAATTATGTATAATTAATTAGAAGAAAAGTCATACATGAAAATATCTTTACTTCTTCCATGTGATCCATTTCCACTACTCAGTTTTGCAACATAATAATCTTTTCTTTCATGCTAAATTTAGCTACTTCAAAAAATAATAATAATAATAATAATAATAAATAATAAATAAAAATTAACACTTAATTAAAAATGTAGTTCTGCAGGGAATCATGAGACTGAAATTTCATTTTATATTAAATAAAATTATTTTATGCAATCACATGAAGACCTAACAAACATATAGAAAGCTGTGTCTGATAATAATTTGGAATGATGTAAAAAATCAAATACATTTGTTTGGATATTATTGATTTAATAACTTGTAGAATGTTAACCTAAAAGAAATAGATTAAATGCTTATGAACTGAAAAATGTTTGTTTTTATCAAGAAGTATTTATTAATGGTCCAAAGAAAAAGTCTTCAAATTTATAAATCTCCTCCTTTTGTGATGTTAACATCATGTGTGCATTCTTGTATAGCATTCAAAAAATGTGGCTCCTAGTTAAGTAGAAAAAGCTTTTGTATGCTTGAATATGTAAAAACAAATTTTATTACTGTTGTAAAGCATCATTTTAAAACATGGTATGGGCAAAAGTCTACTTTAGCTTTGGATTGGCTATTCAACAGACCAAAACATGGCTCTGACATGTTGCCCACCAGAAAAATCTGTATTTAGCATTATAATTACTTCTTGTGAGTATAAATAAGCATCTATATTATAGAAGGGTTCTCCCATAGAACATATGTAACATAGCCATGTAAACTTTGGGATGTATTCTAGTTTTGTAAGAATTTCAACTTTGCTATAAACTTTTGTTTAATGCTGTGTAACAAATGACTCATACTTATGATAGCAATATAAATTATATGCCAAGTTTTTCTTATAATTTAGAGAGATGGTAGTTTTTCTGTAAAGCCTGCAAAATTTGGATTCTGTCATTTTTTTAACTTTCATTTCCTATGCATTTTTCTTTTAGTTCTGAATCCAAAAATGATCGTAATTTTACCCCATTTTTTCTGAAAATTTAAACTTTCAAAGTTTGTAAAAAGTTGAAAAATATGAGACTTAAAAACATTTCTTCGCTTATATTGAGATAATGTATGTAAAATACACAATTTTACTTCCTTCATGTGTTGGAAGTTTCTATTGACTGCTCATGCTCTGCTTCATGTTTTTGATGCGATTCATCTCTATGTAACATCCAGCAACAGTTGGCCATCATCGAGGTGGTCAATTTTCCTTAATACATCTCTTTCCATTTCTTTGATGTTGATGAAATCTGTCACCCATCTCTTTGCTAATGACACTCAGATATTCAGGAAACTAATCCAAATGTGAAATTAGAAAGTGAATATTTAAGCTCAAAGGAGCCTAAATTTGTGTACTTCTGTATCATTTTCTCAATGATTGGTTTAGTTTGAATCTTTCTTATTGCTCGAAAACTTGGTTATCAAGTCCTTAAAGGCTCCCCAGACTTCTTTTCTGCAACCAAGAAACATTTCTTTCTCAAAATTAATCATCTTTCAGAAGATTTCTAATGTCAAGACTAGTAAAGATGTCTTCTGTCAGTTTGGTCAGGACCAGTAAGGATGTCTCTGTCAGTTTGGCAATTGAAAAGGTTGAAAATTTGTCATGGATATATTTAAAATATTAACCTTCTTTTGGTAAAGCATAACTTGTTGTGCTTGAAAAGAGAATTTTATTCGGATCTACAAGAGCTGTTCAGAGCACATTTTTGGTTCCAGGTTCTATGGCCAATCTTTATCCAACAATTTTCTCAGTGTCTGCTATTCCAAACCCTCCTTTCTGTCCTAAGAAAATCAATATTATTTTGAGATTGCCACACAATAATCTACTTATGATCGTCATATTCAATTTTATTGATAATAAATTCCAAATCTTCATAAAGGTCTTTTTAAATACATAAAATGTTCGACGGGTTTTGATACATAGGCATTCCTTTTGTAAAGAAGGACAATTTTGAGGCTTCTTTCGGATGAGTCTATGAACAGTCTCCATTTTATATAGAATGTTATATTGATTCAAAAGTCATGTACATCAATGCAGAACAGTTTCCTTCTAAAAAACATGGAAAAAATTCTTTTCTTTGTACCGTAACCACCAAAATGAATGGCAGCTGTGAGGAGAGGAACCAAGCAATTCTGAATTTTTTTTGGTCAGATGCAAGTCTCAAACCAAATCATTTAATTCAGATTGTGAAAAAAGCTCTGGTGTGCAGGTACACCAGGTTGGTACTCCTTGATATCTTCATTAGCAGAACACCATTTAGTTCAGGTCAATTTTTTGGTAGAATTCAGATACATTTGCACCATGAGGAACTGGACATAAAGTAGAGAGAGGAGGGTTTACAAATTAAAAAATATTAATGGAAATAAATGAAAAATACAGTAAACTACAAAATTACTCATTTATAGCAATTTTTATTAGAAAACTGAAGGGAGTCAATAGATACCCCATCAGAATCCTCAACTGTTTTGCTATAAGAACACTTAATAGAAGCTAAAGAAAAAAAATTATAACAAAAAATGGTTTGTCCATTTTTAGACTATTTTTTACAGTTTTTTAACGATTTTGAAATTTGCAAAAACTCCTGACATGATGGTAAAGAATGAAGGTCATTTTTGAATTCAGTGCTAAAAAAACCACAAGAATCAATTTTAAAAAGAACCCACCATTGCAGGCTTGTGTTAGCCATGGTTTATCATGGTGAAATACAAAGCTTTGAAACCAATAACTAATTGTCCATCTTCTAATGCCATTATCCTTGAACTTTAAGGAGTCAGAAGTGCTCATTTTTTATATTTTAAATAATAGAGCACAACGTGTTGCACATGCTTGTTCAAATCATCCATTTTTTAGAGCTTCTGTAAAGAAAAAAGTATGACTAATATAGCATGCAATCAAAGTGTGGGGAGGAGGAAGAGGTTGTGGTATTATGATAAAAAGTTGGGAGAAGTACAGATGCATTATCTGTAACCTTGGATGCATGACTTGGCATGCGCACAAAATCGTGCAATTTTTTTTTACAACTCAGTATATAGCACTAAAGAATTGAATATTAATCTAATGCTTTATAAAACATGCATGATGAAAATTTTAAGCCCATTGTTATTGCAACTGCATTCATTCTGTATATTTTGTTAAAATTATGTGAAAGTTAATTCTGAATAATATTTTTTCCCCTTATAAACATTTACAAAATTATTCATTAGATATGTAAATTTGGTTAAAAGTTCCATGAATAATCGAAATTTCCTTCACCTAACTAAATTACCCAAACTCTGATGTATTATTTAGGAATAATTGCATATTGCAGAGTAACTCAAAAAGGTGCAGCCATATTTAATCTATGACTGAACTATAATACTGTGTAAATTAAATATGCATTTGTAAAATATATTTAACTAAATTAAGCATACTGTTATTAAAAAGATATATATAATATTTAATGTGTCATATGAGAATAAGTTTAAAATTTTATGAATACAGAAGTTACTTTATCATACAAATATGACAAGCAAAGCATTCCTTCAACCACCATTTCTCTAACAGATAGCAAAATTCTTTTACAATTCATATCCTAGTAATTCTGTGATGCACAATTAATTATTACATGCTACTGAATTTTTTCTTTTTCCCTTTTTTCTAACCTGTCTTTCAGTTATATATATTTATCGATGATAATTTTAGATATGTACATAATTCAGTTACAATTAAAGTGCTAAATACTTTTCTTCAAGAATATCCTAATATGAATAGTCCTCTTTCGTAACTGTATGTAAGAAAATGTATTACATTTTGACATGGCTTTCAGGCAAGAAAAAGGGACTTCACCCAAACTCGTTATTTTCAGCTTTAAATTTAGGTCATTTAAATAAATTTGATGCTTTTAAACTGCTTCAAAGTTCAAGATTTTTCATGTGATACTTGGTCAGATTATTTCTGAATAAAACTTGGTTTTTACTGCTTTTCTATAAATGGTTAATTGATTTTGGTACCTTCTATTAATAGGATGCAGTCACCAAATACGCATCAAATGTATGGCACCCTGTTTGTGTCACATCACAAATAGCTGCATATCATTGCAGATAAGCAGGAAGAATGAAAATCTAAGAATTCCTTTTTTTAGTTGCTTAAACACATGAATTGCATCTCTCGGACATGAACACCTGCAAATTAACCTTAAATACAATGTTATTGATCTTGATATGGGATCTGTTTTGTCATATGTGAAAAATATATCAGCAGAGCACTGGCTGCCACAATCCAGATTTCATTTGCATCGAATTCATGTGTTGGTGATTGCATGAAAAGACAAATGTTTCAGTAATGTTAAACGAAATTGGCAGTTTTATGCCTTCTGTATGACCAGAAGTTAATCTTAAAATCTACTTTTATTTGTACTTTTTGTATTTATTATAAGATTTAATAAAATAGTTATTCTTTTTACGAAGCTTTTATGTTATCATTTGATGTTAAAAGGCACTCTGTTAACAGAAAAGTACACTGATTCTATTTAACTTTAGTCTTAATTATATGTAAATTAACCTTAACATTAAAATATTATCTACACATCGTATGTTTGTATAAAATTCATTAGAAGAAATATTCAGTGTGTATGTTAGTTACTTTGCCTTAAATATTACAACTGTAACATATATAATACTGCTTCTGATGAAGATAGATCATTAAGAAAATACAGGTAGAGATACAAAAACTTCTAAATCTAAAGTAGTAATACATTACAATAAACTTCAGTATTCTTTTATGGTAATAAGTGTTAGCTATCTTTGGTTCTGGGATCCTACTGCTGTACTGCCCGAGATATGCAGTTTTTCTGGATTGGGCCAATGTAAACTTTTTAAAAATCCAATGTGCAATCAAAGTGTGGGGAGGAGGAAGAGGTTGTCTTATTATGATAAAAAGTTGGAAGAAGTACAGATGCATTATCTGTGACCTTGGATGCATGACTTGGCATGTGCTATTGTAAGGTTGAATTAATAATGTTTCAGTTGGCATGTTTCATCTAATCCATCATCAGATTTGCTTTAAGAAAAATTTAAGAAAAAAGTTTCTATAATATAACTAAGACGTATATCAGTTATCAGTAAAGTTTTATTGCCACTCTGCAGTGTGCAAGATATTTACCTCTCAAACTTAATAGAAAACTCAGTGATATAAAAGAAGTGTATGTATAAAAATTAGTACATATTAAAAGTATTTTTATCTTCCATGCAATAAGTGTTTTGCCATTCAGCAAAGTGTTAAGAAACTTAATTTCTCTTTCACATTTATACTGTTAAAGAAAACTATGCAATTTAAAAGCATTAAATGCATATTTATTTCGGTTATTACTAATTACCAACTAGTCCTGTGAAATTACGCTAGCTGAATTCATTAAAGTCACCTCTCTCTCTCTCTCTCTAAAAGAATGTCTTTGTGTGCAGTTCATACAAATCTAAAGTTTGATTCCAATCTTTGATGAAATTTTGCACAATTAACCTTCAAAACAAAACGGCAGTCACCGCCTACACAAGATTTTTGAAAAACTATCACTCAGGGTGTTAACATTACACTAATATTTCTACAAAGTTTTCGAAATCAGGTTACCCATCTTAATTTCATGTTGCCACTGTTGCATTCTCGCTATCAGTTCATATTAAAACTGTTAAATGATGCCATGTTTGTTTATTCTTTAGAACAGTACAGAACCTTTAAAGCAGAATTTAATTGTGCTTTGTATTAGTTTTTCATGAATATTTTGAAAATGGTGAAGAAATTAGCCAAAGTGGATGGTAATTTACTGAATGCATATTTCCAGAAAAAGACATTACCGATAGCTAAGCCAGTTCTTACTAAAACCCAAGATATTGTAGAGAAGTGTAGAACTAACATGGTGCCATGTGCGAGTTCTGTACTTTTAATTTGAGCTTGGTAAAATTTCGCACAATTCAACTAGAACACTGTCTGCCTAAAACTTCCACAAAAAAAAAAAAAAAAAAAAAACTACTCACATCCTCCTAAACGAAGCCTCTTCACTCTGCTTAAAGCCTGAGCAACCCAGCTGGTCTACTATAAAATCTGAGCTGTAAAACACTGACTCTAAACTGATAAAATGCGCAATAAAAAGAATCTGCTGGAGGAAGTTAAAACAGGTCTAGGTTAAAATTTTTACTTTGCTCATATTAATGCAAGCAAGGTTAAAATTATGATAATCTTGTAAATTATTAAAACTTAAAAACTGCAGTAGCAATGTGTAATCTAAAACAGTTTTGACTAGTTGGCTTAAAATATGCCAAAGCATTCCTGAGCTTTGATTAAGAATGGGTGCTCTTATGAATATTTTCTGGAAGACTGGTAAGTATTTAAGTACTACTCGTGGTATCTTATAAAAATACTTAAATAACCAGCCGCATCTACTATATACATTAATTTCCTGGATGCGGCTAATAATATTCTCCAACAAGATAATTTGAAGTTTAAATTTATATTTTAAAAACTTAGTGTCATTCATTCTAATGTATAAAATTACTTCTTAGTCTAAAATTATTGCATTTAATGTTAATAATACATATACAATATGTACATATATTTGATGCGAAGCATTGAGGGAAACTACAAGGTAATAACAAAAGGGAAATCACAGTATCATAATATGAATTTCAAGCAAACAGTTAATACTATAGCTGCTAACCTTAAAATATGAAAAACTGGGAGAATCGTGTGAAAACTAGAAGTTTTCAGACACTTACTGAGCTATGCATTGATGCTATTTCAAATTACCAACTGACTTCACTTTATAATGCAAAATTAAGAATACTGAACTGTTTATAACAACATTCTGATGTAAAATATATTAATATTTTATTAGATATTCTGTTTTATATTCTTTGGATAATTTGATTTTGTAATTTTTTTTATACTTTTACACTGAGAAAATCCTGCTTACGGAAGAAAAGTCTTTATATGTCAAAGTACTTTAAAATTTGATGAAAATAAAATAATGTATATACTATTATGTGGATAAACTTAGTTATTTACTGGTTATTGATGTAAAAAAAAACTGAATATAAATATAAACTAATTAAACATTTGTTGAATTTTCATTAAGTCCTATGTATGTCTGCAGTAGATTAAAAACATTTCAGATCAAATAAATTATACTGAAAATCACTAGGAATGGAAGAATGGAATTCACACAATTCAATAAATCTCATTTACTGTTGGGAAACATTTTTCTTAGCTAAAAATTATAGACTGGGATAAAAATTAAAAATTGAGATAGTTGACACCTATATAATACATGAACGAAAAATTTTGAGAACTTTCTTTTGTTGCTATACAATTATTCTGTAATATGCAAATTATTAAAGCTTGGCCTAAATTATATTTTCCCTAGACAATTTTATGAATTCCAAAATAGTACAGTTTACTAGAAATAATATTTTCTTTCTCATTAACAGATAAGAGATCCATCCGTCTACCTAAAAAAAAAGGGAAATTGGCTGTTTAGCAATTAAATCTGTAAACACCATAGGATTTATATTCATATTTATTTAGTGGCAATGTTAACAAAGTACTTCCTTTTATTGTTGGGATCTTCTTAAAATACATATTATGAATTTGGTACTTAGTAAGTTTTAGTACAATTATATGTAAAATTGTTGTACTTTTCTGTGTAATGTAGCACGAGACAAATTTTAAGAGAAAGCTATGCTGAAAATGTAAGAATACAGGGGCATGTGTATTTAACATTGAGTAAATGGGTATCTCTGTAATTTGTATTGAAATTGAACAAATGTAATTGACCACTATGTTAGCTGTAACTGTAATTCCATCCACTTAATGCTTTCCAATAATTTTGAGAAGCAGAAAGTGCTAGAAAAATCTCATGCGGCTGTTTGAAAACCATTTAAGGCCGAAGAGAGAGCAGTCTGCTCTCAGTTGTTTAGTTAGCTGCTGCTATTATTGTTGCAAATTCAGTGTGAGAGCAGATTAGCTTTCTCTTTAGATATGCTTTGCATTGTGTTTTATGTTTTTAGTAGTTTGTAGTATAACTACTCATTATACTTTTGTAAATACTATAGTAAATTATCAACCATACTTTGAAACCAAGTGCATTAATTAGAAAATTTACACACGTCAAGCATATGCTAGACAATTGGTGCACTTTTTTCTTCTTTATTTCAGAGTACTTCTAAAAAGCAAAATCAGAGACAAAAAGCCACTAGTACTTTTTAAATTTTTATTCCATGATTATGAACAAGTAATTACAACTTGTAATTGTTGTACTTTAAATATACAATGAAAAGAAATTTACAAGACTGAAAATTTATCCAATGTTTAACCTGTCAAGACTTGTCTGAAAATATTTCAACAAAGTAAATTAATGCATTTTTAAAACAAACGTATCTACAATAAAAAGAAAATTATCTATGTACAAATTTTAATATACTTCCCTACTGTTATTAGATTTGAAATATATGCCACTCAAATTAACTGAAAGACATATATATCAACAAAAAGTTTCAATTAAAACATGAAATTGCAAAATAAGTTCAAGAGTATAATATAAATTATAGGAAATTTATGCAACATAGTTTGGGGTTACTAAATAATTTGACATGTTAAGATAACTGTTTAAAATTTAGAGTTTTCATTATGAAATTGAAATTTCACTGTAATGTAAATTATTAAGTAGCATTCTTCTGTTTCCAGTTATATGTTTATAATTTACGAGATATAGTAGGAAATCAGTAATGGCCTTTAATACATTTATTTGCTTTTCTGTTTTAGTTACTTAGAAATTTATATAGCGATATTAAAACATTTTTAAAGAATAATCTATATGAGTTATTTAAAAATAAGCTGCAAAACTGTAGATATTCAAAATCTTGTCATATATAGCAGATTTATAAAATGCTTGTATAAAAATAAATGAATTTCAAACTACATGTGTTTGTTAAATTTAAATATTTGTTTGAAACTGTTTAGTGATATTGATTTTATAAAAATCAAATACATAATTTTTTCTTTAACATCAATAGTATAATTTTTAAAATTAACATTTGGATTTTAAAATGTTTTAAATCTAGTATAAATTTAGATATTTTGCTTTTATTTCTAAAACTTAAAACTTTTGTAACCCCATTCTATGAAAAGTCTATTACAGTATTTCAAAATTAAATTTAACATAAAACTTAACAACAAAAAGATAAAATCTAAATAAATATTTTTAACTAGTTGAACTATTCAAATAACCACAGCTATAAATTTTGCAAGTTATGCTTTGAAAGCATATTCAGTTTTCAGTGTTTAGAATCAGAATTTTAATAAGTTTAAAAGAAAACCTATGTCAGCTGTGGACCATCCAAGGCCTATGGACATAAAGGAAGCCAAATCGCGAAAATCTGAAATAAAATATTTCAATAAAATACAAGTTAAAATTAAGGAATTGTAGTGTGGTGGTAGCTGATCAAAGCTATATTTATAATGATCAAAAATGACCTGTAAACTGTTTTATAAATCAAACCTTAAAACCAAACCTTAATAATAAATCACATAATTATGATGTAAACAAATTTATACACAAAAAGAAAAAATACCATAAAAGAGTATAGAAGAACTTTTAATGGACACCAACTCGGATTATTTTTATACCATTTCTAATAACTGCATCCTTTAATATCTGATGTGATTCATGTTTAATAATGTTAGTTACAATTTATTTTTATTTTATACCATTTATCCAATTTTCTTTTTAAAGAGCTCTTATAATTCAAAAAACTGAAACAGATTTTGAAAAATTTGTATTAATTTTTTGGAATAAGAAGAATATTAAAAAGAACAGGAATGTAAAATGTTAAAAATCAAAGCTGCTAGAAAACACTCGGTTATTTTAAATTGCTGCTTATAACTACTTCCGAACTAATTCATTTATCATATTTAAAAAAAATCACAACCAATTAATCATTTAGATTATTCACTTAGGTATAGCAGATCAGAGCTATTTGCCTAAGTTTAGCCTCAGTTTTCATCAACAGCTTCGAGAAAAAAGATTGAATCCAACATTTTCTATACCATTTCTTTAACAAAAGCACGAAGACTTCTGTATTAATGGATTTTATGTGCCACCCACTTTTCAAGGCACAACAGCCATAAAAGTCTATGCTTTATCTGGGATTTGAATCTAAGTATATGGCCAACTTCAAACTTTTGCTAACCACCCTAAAACTTAAATATTATCACACTAATATAGTTCTGTAGTGCGCTTTTATAACCAAGATGAATTTGCATTAGTTATGCCTTATCAACATTTGCTGTTAACCTTTCCAAACTAGCACAAAATCGCCATCAGCAGTCAGTAAGAAAGTGTATTTCTGAGAAAATATGCAGCTTCATTTAACAATTTGCAAACTGCATGGTATTATCATAATACTTGCATTTCATGTCAAATGCTGTTGGAAGGTGAAGGGAAAAAGGAGACAAAAGGAAAAGGAGGAGGGAAAGTTCGACTAATAGTGTACTCAAATTTTACCTGAACTTTTAGTTCAAAAGTTTCTCACTAAATCAGTTTTTACTCTTTTAATCAACCTAGAAAGAATTTTGTAAAAAGAAAAAAAGAAAAAAGAAAAAACTCACACTATTAAAACTACACATATAAATTGTAAGGAATTTTTACCTTCTCGAGTACAAGCCTTCATGGTATTAAGCGGTAGTATGTTCAGCTAGTAATCAGAAGATATGAATTTGGATTAAGTGAGGGTATCACTGATTTTTCGCATTTCCCACTTTTAAAAATCCTAACACACTCTTCAAAATGAATAACTTTAGAAGCACGATTGTACTATCTGGATCCTTTCAATTGACTTTCTGTGCCATTCATATAAATAAATTTGCATGCATTGAAATGTTTTACACATTACATATTTTAACCACTTTTCTATTTTAAAATTTGAAACATGTATATTCACACAACATAGTTTTCATCCATATTATCCAAACAATACATTTTTTTACCGAGAAAAATGCAGATTAAGCATCAAAATTTAATTCCAAGATTTCTTCATAAAAGTCGTGATAAATTTTGACACACAACCTGAAAGATTGTATGTGCCAAACACATAAGTCATAAAAATAGATGGAAAAGTATATAAAGTTTAATTTACCTCCAACATGTTAGAAGTAGGAAAATCGCATCTGATATCCCAAAACAAAGAAGTCAAACAGAAAAAGTACATTGTGTATAATAAACTCGTAAGACATAACTAAGAGATATGAAATGACTGAATAATGATGATATTAATGGTAATATATTAGGAATTTTTCTGGGTATGTTTCCTTAATCCAATTTTGAATATATTCACGTATACTGAGCTTGACAAAACTGCTTTAACAGTTCAAATGGTATATATGTGCCATATATATTTAATATAAAATATAAGGAAATTAAAATGCAAAAAAATACATGAATGTAAAACAGCAACTTGCAAAATAAGGTTTTTTAAAAGCTGTATTGTCTCTTATACAGAAATTTTGAACTGTTTTCTTATATAATATATGTATTTCTTCTTTTCTGCAAGATAAGTACTTCCAGTAGTGGTATCCAGAGTTTGATAAGGTTCCTTTATACTGTATCAAATCTAAATAAGCAAATGTGTCCATTTAATGCAGTTAAATGACCAAACATAATGACCAAAACATTAGACATATTCCAAACAGCTACTGTAGAGCTAATATAAATGAAAGCTTGCATGACTATCACATGAAAAAAAGATTGCAACCCATGTTTTATATCAGCTAAACTTTAATCTATATCCTGATACTAGATTCAAGGATCTGGCAAATTGCTGAGCACACAGAATCTAATTCTGGTAAGATGACAGCTGAATGCAGATGATCAAGTTAGTACATTCTGTAGCACGCAACATTTAAGGACTTTTACAAATATAACATTTCAATTTGAAGGCTATCAGCAGCATTAAAACCATTAACATCCTTTAGTAACAAACTTCACAGGATGTTCAGTGGCCTCTTTATGTTAATACCATTTATATATTCTCATCAGCCAAAACATCTGAGCATAAGTATACATCTGAACACACAACAGAAATTTAGTTTTGATGTTCCGAGTACCAGGCAATCATTACAGGCAGTCAGCATGATATGTGAGTAGAACTCTGTAGTCTATAGACTATGCCATATTTTCTGTTCATTGATGTTCATTAGATCTCTATCAATAAATATGGATTTAATTTGCACTTTTACTATGCTTTAAGTGATCAGAAACAATATTAGTAGTATATGAGCAGCTAACCATTTACTCACTGCACACTGGCACCAACAGTGATCCACAGCAGACCTTCATTATCAACCCTGAGAAACTTAAGGCTCAGACCACTTTAGAGACAAAATAGTTTGTCTTGTACCAAAGTAATCTATGTTGAAAATTAGACCGATCACTCACTTCCACTAATTACAATATTTTTAGGAAACAACTCTTCAGCTTTGTACTTCATCAAAACATCCATTTTGCTTGGGTTTAATGTTATATATTTTCTATTATTGCTGATTCTAATGTTTCAGCCATTCAGTGAATATATTTCAAAGCCATGTTTTATATTAAATAATAATACTGATGAAATATATTTAAATTTACAAACCTAACAAAAGATAATCTACCACCTTACTACTATTCCTAATTAATATAACAATTATTGTAAATATTAAAGGAGAAATAACCTACCTATGGCAAAACAATTAACATGCTTATAATGAAAGCAAATATGCAAAAATGATAAAAAAAATACACATGACTGAAGTAGATTTGAAGGGAATGTATTTAAGAAAGCAATAATAATTTAAATTTCATAAAGTATTTTTTTTAATATTTCAAGTAAACTATGTTTATCTGTAATGCAGTATAAATAAAAAATCTTTGAATATAAAACAACGCAAGAGGTGAAATTTCATAGTTTAAAAGCTTTAAAAAAAAAACATAAGTAGTTTTATATAAGAACTATATAAATTCTTTCATGTTAAGGTTTTTGGGTTCTTTTTAGAACAGGGTACCTGTTGATAACATTCAAAAGTTTTGCCAAACTAATGCACCAAGGGCAAAAGAATTTTCATAAAAATATTAAAAAAATATGGCTTGCTAGTAATTACATGAAAAAGCAGTATATCGACAAAATTGCAAACAAAAGAAATAGGAATTAAGAATGTGATAAATAAAAAAAACTTCAATTTAGCTTATTTTCTGATTTGCAAGACGTAAAATTTTAATACTTTTTGAAAACCTGCAATAATTTCTGTATGGTTCCTATACTTATTGCACAATAAATTCAATGGCACAAGAGTCAAATTTGAAACTTGCTAAAGATAATGCTTTAATGTTCCACAAATTTTCTATCATTCTTCTAAACTGAACAATCATACTTTGAAATACTAAGTCCTTATTTCCCATATTATTCAAAGACACTTCTTCTAATTTTCTTAATGACTAAAAAAATCTCAAATACACTCAATTAACCACTCTTATTAAGTTTCCAAATATAAGCAAAATTAAATGTTAGGATGGAGTAGATGACCTTATTTTTATGAAGGACCTATAGCATGTCCACCCCTCATCTTAGAAATAAAACTACAGAGGATTTCATGAGCAAAAACAACTTATCAGATAGCTGCAGAATTCAAAATAGTTATGTATTTATTTCATCAAATAACAGAAGAAACAGAGGTCTAATTTATGAGGATGTATGCTTGCTGCACAAGTACAAAGACAAGTGAACAGCAGAAAATTCTTAAATTGAACACATGCAAATTAACAGAAAAAAAAAAGAAAATGAGAGTGAATTTTAAATTCAAAGCACAAAGAAAAGTCTTGGAAGGTCTGTCAAAATAATGCAAGTCAGCAATAAATAAAGGTAGCCACATCTGATTCTTTATTGCCAGTTTTGTGGTTTTCAACTCAAGGGATACCCTATTCTGAAATTATGCCAGATTTTTAAATAAAAAGTGGTACAGGATTATTTTTATAAATGAAACACCTGGCTGTTATCCTACTTCACAATCAAATCACTCTTACGAAACATCTCAATACTTATAATAAAATTGCTAACGAAAATATGCAGTGTTGAATAAATTATACTTTGGATCAACATACAGATACACAGATCTTGAAACATATGGAAATCTTCAAAAAAGATGGTAAAGATAAATCTGTTTCTAAAGAGATCCCACAAAATTTCCTCAGATGTGAAGGGAACATGCTGTCAGGGTTACCATACTGTACTCTCTTGGCATGCAACTGGTTACATATGAATGCTGGTTAATGTACAGAAAATTTATTCAGAGCCCTATGCCATTTAAATTGCTTAGCTGAAAGCCTAATAACAAAATTATGAAAATGTACCATGTACTTTCCTCCGGTATGAATAAAAAAGTGAATAAGGGAGGAGAAGTTAATAAAATTACTAAAAATAATTCAAAGAAAAATATTCTGCCCAAGGCTAAAAATCTACAATAAAAATTTAAGAACAAGGAATTTTAAATTCTACCATAGAGTAAGAACTTAACAGCTATACTTAATAAAAATTTAACAAGGAATATATGTGAAAAGGATATTTTATCCATTATAAAATATCAGAAATTATTAAATTTAATAAAGCTCTATTCTAAAGCATATTCATACCCTTACCACTTAAAAAAAATTAGTAAAAATTCTAAATTTTGACCACCAAGATCCTTACAAAGAAAGCCAAAATTTCAGCCACGGCAGCAATATAAAATGAGTATGACTCCGATTTAAATATCATACCTTTTTATGTAATAACTGGAACTTATTACAAAAGATCAGAATGTGATCACTTACAATGTGATTATTAAAAACTTGTGGCAAAATATAAGTAAACTGATTAAAATGCTTTCAAATTTTATTTTAAAAGTAAATATATAATAAAAAGAACAGAAAAGGTAACGTACTAAATATGAAAAAAGTATAAATTAATAAGCAAATTATTTAAACACTGGAAGGAAAAAAAATTCGAATAACAGTTTTTTTTACCAGTACTTAAATGATGAAGCTTAAAAATAATATATATATATATATATATTACTTCTCATTTAAAAAATAATACGACAATTCACACTTACCTTGTAAAAAATGAACTCAAACTTGAACTCTGACAGTTGTAGGTGTTGTTTCTAAATCTTTATCTACTACTGAATCACTTTCTTCATTACTCATCTGGAATGGAAGTATATAACTATTCTCCAGTCCATGGCCATTTACTTCTACCCTGTCTTCATAAACAGAGACTGTAGAAAATGCTGAAGTCTCAGGAGGAGTCTCAACGATGCCAGTGAATACAATATAACTGATGCCATGACTATCTCTTGCATAGCCAGTCACATGACTATGCCCACTGAAATATGCAACCACACATTTATACCGATGGAAAATGTTCATAACCTCATCATAGTTCCATAATAAGCAGCTCCAATCTGTGCTGTCAGGGCATAAACTTACATGACCTGCAAAATATGAATTATAATCAGACTCATTTATAAAAATATTCAATGAAAACAATTAAAACTAAACTTTTACTGTAAGAATTAAAAAGAACTCTAAACTAAAATTTCAAGATCATGATAATTAACAATTGCATATTTTTAAATGAATCTCTATATATACATATATATAAACCACTGCTTATAGGCTGTAGATAATACACCCTATAAGCATGATATCTTTAAAATATAGCTTAGAAAATTTCTAGATTTTTCAATAAAATCAAATTCTGTTTAATATATATACAAATGATGATAAATTCCTTTAGTTCTATTTCCAGTTTCTCATATCTTCCATTTCTCTAGTCTTTAGAAAAAATACTTTATATAAATCATATTCTTGCTATACACCTTGAATAGTTTCACATAAAAGACTTTTCAGCTCTTCAATTATATCTGCAAATCTGAATGCGAATCTTGTGCAATATCAAGTACAGAAGTTAACGAGTCAATTAAAAACACACAAATTAAAAAGTTGCTTGAAATAATATGGGAATTCTCCCAGTAATATATACCAAAATGCTAATAAAAATATTAATTAAAATCACATAAATATCATTAAAATTCTTTTATGTATATGCTAATAAGAAGCATATGAAATTATTATTTATTTTTACCAAACACAATGACTTTTTGTCCAAGTTCATCAGATTCCTTCAATTCTTTGTCAAGCCACTCCATCTGTTCTGCACCAACCGCACCATTCATTTGTTGAAAACGGACATCTAAGCCTTCCAATGTTCCATTACAATCCCAGTCATCAAAAATGCTATGCCCATGCATGGTGGTGAGTATTGTTGAAGCTTCTTTATAACTTGGATGATGTGTATCATAACCTAGAACACTTATATCAAAACAATCCAGAGAAATACATTTTAAAGACTTCACAGGACAAAATTTATAATATAAAATAGGAGCAACTAATTCTAAATTTTCTTTCTGTGGTTTGTAAGGGCAAAATACTTCAGGTGGGATATTAATTTTCATGATCGATTCATAAAATAGTTGCGCAAGCTCATTCCTGTTGAAATTGTATAGTTCATGATTGCCAACTGTATGGAATGTTGGAACAGAGCTATGCCTTTCAAAATGTTCCAGAGTATTTCGAAGAGCAGTATACGATCCTCCAAAGGAATGATTCAAGCCATCAATGATGTCTCCTAATTGCAATACAAACTTTACTTTCAAATGAGAGTTATTCCAATGTTTAAATGCTTGATCAACTTGACTCAAAGATCCTCTGTAGAAACGGACTTTAGAGGGATCATATGCTGCAGGTCGATCATCACAATCAGCATACTGAACATCTGTCAAGACACCAAAAGTAATAAGAGGTTCTTTAATTTTATCCATTCTCAACCTGAAACAAAATTTAGGCACATTCAACACTGCTGTTAGAAAGTATGAGAGGGAAAGGGGAAAAAAAGAGAATACAAAATGTAATTTACAAGTTTTAAATTAAAGTGCTAATGGGAAAATTGTAAATTTAACTAATCAACTCTTTCTGACAGTTAAAGAAGCAGATAAATATTAGGTTGATCAGAAAGTAATGTCATTTTTATACAGTATAATTTGAAGAGTATTATATTAGATATTCTTTCTCTCACAAAATGAAATAGACATATACTCAGAAAAACATGTATTTCTGTAGTAAAATTTCACATAATTTTCCTTTACAAATACTCTAAACAAGATAAGTTATGAAAAATTGACGGCATACCATTTGACACTGCAAGCTTTATAGATTTCCTAAAGGTAACAGTTTTACAATGTTTAGCAGAAACATTTGTATTGTATATACAAATGTATTAAATGTCTTCAAATGTTAGCAAATGTCAGCACTTACAAAATAACAGCTTTCTAATAAACAGTTCGGAACTTTTCTCCAAACATCGCTTTAACCCTCCGAGCATTACGGCTTAAGCCCTGAAATTTCAAAATTCCTCAAAATGTCATGAATAAATGGTATTTTCTTGATTATAATTAAAAAATGACTCTTTCACTTTGTACTTTTAGTTCTTTTTCTTCCAATATACATCCAACCCAAAATCAGATACATTAAAAACCTGGCAGAAATTTTCATGTGTAATGATTACTAAAGCCCCTTTCTATAAGGAATTTTCCATTCGTAACGCTGAGAGGGTTATCATCTGTTCCGATCTCTAGAGGACTTCCTTTCTTCATGAAACATCATTCCAAAATACTAAATAGTCAAAATTAGTCCAACAGTTTTCTCTGCATCCAAGCCTTTTATTTTTATAAACAGGATCAAAGATGGCAAGAACCATTACACATAATGATAGTGATTATATAATTGATTAAGATTAAATATTCTCTGTTACCATTTTCTGCCATTCCAAAATGACATTTTTTTCTGGACAGCCTATTAAAAGCATGTAGCAATGAAAATATAATATTTTAAAGACAAATTTTAAATTTCCTTAAAATTTTTACTTCACTGAGCCAAAAAACACTTAGTTAGCATTAAATGTGCATTTTTATTAAATATATCCTATGAAAATATAGATATTTATTAACCAAAGCAGAAAATATTATTTAGTCTTTTGGGTACTTCTTTGTTATGGTGGTTTCCAACCACATTTGGCGATTTTAGATTTGTGCCAACATCTCAGCTATAATTTTACAAAGGTCATGAAGCACAAATATAAAAATAAACAGAACATATAACAACAACAATACTTGCATGTCGTTTCCTAAAAATATTTTTAAGAATCCTTATTATTTTATCACATGTAACTGTTCTAGTCAACTGCAGCACTTTCACACATATTAAGCTGTTTCTTATACCATTTCATGGTAGTCAAGTCCTCTACCGAAGAACACAAGCCACCCACAGTAGGCTTCCCTAAACACTATAATGTTTGGGTGATCATTTAATGTTGCTTATTTTACACCTAGAAATTTTATTACAATTCATTTTACATTTTTAAACTATGGAATAGGAATATTTCTGTTTGGAAAGCACAAAACCATATCCTTCAACATACATTCACAACACAATACATGCAACATTTTTAAAGAAGAATAAATTTAAACGTATCAGACGGTATTTCTCATTTTAAATAATAAGTTAGTGCCAGAAATTTTTTATTCCAAAACAGGTGCTTTTTTTTTTCGTTTTCTTTATAGAAATCGTTTTAAAAATGTATAAATACTCTCTGTATCAATTTATTCTTTATCCATCTATTGATACAATAGGTATTAATGCATTATTTACAGACAATAGTACATGACAACAGAGTTCCCATGAACTAGTTGGAGAGTGAAACAATTTTATACATACAAGGAACTTCCAAAATCACCAGACCTGAGTTTAATACAGCATGTAAAACAAGAAACATAAGAAAGAGATAATATTAAGAAAACAAGGAATCTAGATTGTAGGTTGCAGTGTTCTATGAAGCACCTTCCAACAATGCCAGCACTATCATTTTGAAGAAGAAACATTACTGACACAACAACAACCTGTTGAAATAATGAACCCCTGTTCTCCAGCATGTATTTTAACTTAAGAGTAGAATATATGCCACTAAACAAACATTCTCACTAAATATACTTAATACAAAATTTGGCCATCAAATTTTCATGGACAATTTTTTTTAACATGCATTGTGTGTTATTTGTTTGCTATAGTTTTAGATATGATTTAGACTAGGCACAAAAAATTAGCTTACAAATTTAATTCAAATTTCCTAAGGATTTCTTTTCATTTTGGTTAGAGTATATTTAAGAGTTCCCCTTGGATTGTCGCAAAAGTTGTTGTTTCATTTATGATAACCTGAGTAGTTGAACGTTACAAAAATATTATTATAACATAATTGGTTACATAAGTAAGTTAGGATGTATGTCGCGTATTGTGTGCTGTACGTCATAAAATGGCTGCCAGTGGCAAAGTGTGCATTTTGTGGTATAGAACAAGAGAACGAAAGTGGTTGAGGACAGAAGAAAATAAATTGTTGGTTGTAATTCTACGGAATTATAAGTGTGCTCTTTGTATGAAGGAAATACGTATGGTCGAACATCGGAGGATATTTTTTACTCTTATTTTTGTGAATTTATGTGGCGATGCCAATATACAGATTCTAGTTCAGATACTTTTAGGAAGTTTTTGGATGCTGTTAAGGAATTTTGTGTGCCAGAGACTGAACACACGGAATTTTCTGAATAAGTGGATATTTCCTTTGTGTAGTGCTTAGATGCTATAGGGAATTTCCTTTATGTTATTTCATTGCTTGATTTAAAATGTAGTTTATTGAGATTATGTATTTTTTATTTGGTTCTAGTCTAGCATTGGCTGCTACTTTGACTTTTCAAGTGAAAATAAATCGACGTGTACATGGACAAAGTCAAGGAAGTACGTAATGCCAAGTTTGTGGAATTCTCCAATTTTTTAAAATGAAAACAGGTTGATGTGTACATGGATACCGAGTTTGTGAAATTCTTTGACTTGTTATTTTGGCTTTGTGTAGCGGCGATTTTTGGCACAAAAACCACTACTACAGAAAGCCAAAATAACAAGTCTAAGAATTTCACACACTCGACATCCATGTACTGCCAAAAATCCCCAATTTTTGCCAAGGGTCACCCATAAATATATTTTTACCTTCATTTCTTAAATAATAGTATAGATCTAAAAGTGCAGCAATACATTAAAGCAAAATTTTAGGTACTGCTACAGGCTTCTTGCAAGTTAAATGTTACATTTATTAAAATATTCAAAAGTTTTCCCAATTAAAAAGAAAAATATTAGAAACATTTTCAAAAAACTTTATGCTATTTTCCCAGATTCTCTTAAGTATATCAAATTAATGAACATTTATAAAATTAATTTGAGTACTTATAAATTAATATTATCTGCTGATAACACCACGAATAATCTACTGGTGCCATTTTATTACTTTTGACAAAAATTTATTAATTAAATTTTTTTTTTTTAACTTTCTACAAGTATTGTCTGGCAATTATATCACACAAGTTTGTTTTCTCTGCAGCTCATCTTGTCTCCATACGAACTACTGACACAAACCCTTGAACCAATTCCAACTATACTCTTAATGATAGTTGTAAGCATTTCCATCAGGTACAATCTTACCACATTAGAATTTGAAACAGCTTACATGAGATATCCTTAAAAATAACGGACTGCTTTTGCATCACTTACCATGTTAACTGCTTCCCTTCTTATTTACTAAAGAGATGCAAAATGCAGCAAAATACAACCTGATATTAACATGCATTATCCTAATGTCCTTCTACATGAGAAAAAAAAAAGGAATTAACTCATCTTAAGAAAACTGACACAATTAGATATGGGTTTGCTCTAACTGGACTAAAGTTTTCAATGAAGTACAAGAAGAAGCCATCTCCATCCTCACTTAGCACTTTTTTCTTCAAAAAAGGAAATAAAAATCTTATCTTTCTAGAAGAATCTGCAGCAGCTTATATGTAAGTATTTTAAACACAATATGAACCATAATTAAAGATATTTTAAAAGTAATTAATTATTATATTTATTTAATAACTACTGCTTAATTATACTGTTATTCTTATTAAAATATTTCCCAGTTTTAAAGAAAATATTAATCACATCTATAAATGTATTAAGGATCTTACCAAATAAAATGATTCAAGTTCATAGGAAAAAAATTGCAGTTTACACTTCAAATTATTTTGTTATGAAATTACTTTAGATGGAAAGTCAAATCAAAAACTTAGCTATACTAAATTATTGGTTAGCAATGCAGTCCTTCATTTTTAATAATAACACTTCATTCAATATTTTATTGCTCTAGTTCACACAGAATTACGTAAGGGGACTGCAAATAGTAATTTTAATTCAAATTATTTCATATATAAGCACATTTGTCACTTAACGATTTTAATATACACTGCTACTTAACAACCATAATTCAATTAGCACACGCCCACAAAAAATATCAGAAAAATAGACCAAGTATAATTTACTACCTCTACTTCAATAAATATGATAAAATATAAATCTTCGATATCACAGAAAACAAGAAGCAGAAACGCTATATTAGATAAGAAGCTACCGATAATACAAAACAGGATTTTCCCCGTGATAGCAGCTGTCATTGAACTACTAACGTGACTTACCGGCGAACGAGTTTTGATAACTGGAGCAGCTCTATAAATCTTGAAAAAATATCTTCTGACAACTAGTATTACAGCTGCTAAGGATAGGCTTTCTACAATTACTTCATTCTTGAATCCTGACCGTGATTAACACAGAAGTATGTTGGTTAAATACTACGCTCGAACAACATAAAAATCTAAAAGGAGGTGAGTTTGCGCAAGTTCTAACTGCTTTATTTTATTGATCAACTGCATGCAGACGGTAGTCACGTGATAACTCGCACACGTGAGCTCAAAAAATAACCAAAGAATTGGCAGAGAAAGGGGAAAGGGGACGAATAAAAATTTAGATTTTGAATAGAATTCTTGTGATGGGAGGATCAAATAGTAGCTTTAGAAGGAACGATTTTTCCATTTTTCTTTGATTATGCTAATTGCAATCGCACAAATGCTAAAAAAATGGGAAAAAAAGTAAACATTTTTATGTTCTCTCCCGATTATCACTTATATTAGAATGCAAGAAAAGTTAATAGTAATAAATTTTAATCTTTCGTCAAGTTTCTGAATAGTGCAAAGTAAATTTGAATATAGTCTTATATATTAAAGTTTTATATGTTTATATATAATATATATATACACATACATATTACATACATATATATATATAAGACAATATATAGATTATGACAGATAAATTAACTAAAAACCTGAATTTATCTGATTTTAAAATACTTTAAAGTTGCATTATCAAAATCATTTATGTTAATTAATATGAAGCCATTAAACAATCTGCGCAAATTACATGTATGGAATATTTTCCTTACCGGAAAGTAAATACTAATGCATAAACAATGTTTTACTAAGCCGCGCGTAATGGATGCATCAGCATAACAGCAACTCAACAGTTAGTGCTTGATCTTCAGTTTCGTTTTCATCACATCTGACAACAGCGACAATTTCTTCATCAGTTATTTCATACTGATCATCAATCTATCTTTCGGTTTCTTCCAAAGACGCATTTTTTACATCCAGGGATACGTTGCACTAAAAGTAATATGCTTTCTTCAGTTTCATCTGCGCTTTCCATTTTCATATTTTCATCTTCGCCCAGCAGATTCTTCCATGATTTGACAATTTTTGTAGCCCTTACGCGAGACAAGGCCCGTGCAACTCAATAAGCAACATCATTCACACATTGATGCATTTAAATTTTTTATCAGGTTTTGTCCTTCTTTAGTTTCTTTTACTATTGTGGACAGTGTAACTTCCTGCGATAGATCCTTTTATTGTCTCCAAAAGAACCTGATCCATAAATTAGCATTTGGTAGTTATACTAGACAGAAACATTGTCTTAATGTCACCATCTTGAAGTTCCTCTGCGTCAAAGTATGTTGGAGCACTATCGAGGAGGGAAACAGCTTTGCCAAGTAAATTATTTTCTTTCAAAAACTTCTCTGATGTCTCTGATGAAAGAATGAAATTATTTAAAAAAGAACCCGCCTCTGAAAATTTCACTGCATCCATGCACTTCTCCATCCGCGTGCTCATCCATGCATATGTCAAATAATACGGAATGTCGGATTCACCAAAGTCGGATGACTGAGACTTTACACTTGCGTCTCACAGAAGCTAAAGGGAAAAGATTAAATGAATCAGGCTCATATTTTTCTAAACAATCATGCACAGCTGCGTTATGCAAAATTTTCTCAAAACACTTCTGAATTTTTATGTAGAATTATGCGTAAAACGATCGTATTAATACACACAAAAATAAAGGATGAATTTGGCTATTTTAGGAAAGAAAAACAGAGCGACTTTGTCTTTGGACCTTAACCAAGCTTTTTGCTTTTTTGTACGCTACCTTTTGCCATCATTCAATGTCCTTAACTGAACAGAATTCCATTAATTCATGTTTTGCAATCCATTATTAATGATCTGAGTAACGTATTATTTAATGATTAGTGAAACTAATTGAAGTATTTTTTCGGTTAAAAAATACACGTAATAAAAAGTTTTTACATGTAAGCGTTTTTGTATTATGAATGTGGCAAAACAGACTGATCTACTTCAATAAAATATTCCTCATTGTAACAGTTCTACGAAGAGCACTCGAGTTCATTTGTTATTTTGGAATATACACTGACGAGCCAAAACATTATAACCATCCCCACAATTTTAACTGAACTCGTCTGGATGACGTGAGGGCATGTGATTAAGTGGAAATGGTGTTTAACTGCCGCTGGAGAAAGTAAGGAATGATTCTTGTACTTACTTTTGCGAGTGATGGCAAAGATTTCTGATCTAAGCTAATTTTATAGAGGGCAGGCCCGAAGACTTGGAACGAGTATCTGCGAAACTGCATGACTGCTAAATTGTTCACGTTGCCAGCATTTATGCAAAGAGGATAAATGATGGTGAAACCAGCAGTAGACGCCAAGATATTGGATGTCCCCGCGTCATCAAAGAAAAAGGGAGTCGGAGACTTTACGGCTTCCTACAGCAAAATCGGCGCTAGACAGTATCTCAGCTGACAGCTCAATACATTGCAGGTTCAAGTGCGAGTGTTTCGGAACACAGAGTTCAACGGACACTGTTGGATATGGGACTGCGCAGCAGACGTGCCACTCATGTGCCTCTGTTGACCAAGCGTCATTGTCAACTGCGCCCACAATGGGTTCGGAAACATCGAAACTAGACAAGTGAAGACAGTTGCCTAGTTGGATGAGTCAGGATTTCGCATTTATCACGTCGATGGTCGTGTCAGGGTACGCCGTCCTTCAGGCGAACCGGTGCCCCCTCTGTACAGTAGATAATACACAGGCTGGTGGTGGTAAAATTATGTTTTGAGGGACTTTCTCATGGGCGGTTCTGGGATCCTTAATTGTGGTAGAAAAGACTGTAAAAGCTGCAGACTATCTGAACATAAATGCGGATTAGTTGCATCCTTAAATGGCGTCTGTCTTCCCAATCGAAAATGGAATCTTCCAGCAGATACCCCATGTGACAAACCTCAAATTGTGTTGGAGTGGTTAGAGAAGCACAAGGATGAACTTCAGTTAATATCTAACTCGCTGAATCGTAACTGATAGAGCATATTTGAGATTTCATGGAGCAGCAGCTCAGAGCTCAATCACCATCGTGTCGGAATATCTCGACTTTGCGTGACCGCTGCTTGGACATTTAGTACAACCTGTCTCCAGTCATTTACGTACCAAAAGCTTGTGACATATTTGCCAAGGCGATTTGCAGTTGTTTTGCAGGCTAAAGGTTGCGCAACACGTTATTGAGCAGGTGGTTATGTTTTGGTTCTTCAGTGTATTTATTAAACAGCGCACATGGTATGCCTATTCCAGTAAAGGGAAATATGATGCGTTTATGAAGTACATACCTGTTAAATTTATCCGAACACTAGTCTTTCCGATCCTAGTCTAGAAACTGAATTAACAACTCTACTAAGGCCTGACTTCGAGTACCAGTCTGACTTATAATATCAGTCCCGTAAAAATCAAAAAAATTATTATGGGGTTGGGAAAAAAAAGATTATATAAATTTAAATTAAAATTAAAACATTTTAAAATTAAAAAATAATTAAATTAAATTAAAACGCTTTGAAATCAAAAATAAGTATTTCCTTCCGGCTTGACAAAATCATAAATAATTTGATCAGTAATGGCTGCATAAGGGAATCTTAAAAAGACTGTTAAAGCCTTATGGTATGTTAAAGCATTAAAGTATGTTAAAGCATTATGGTTATTAGTTTTATCGTTATTAAACTCCATCAGTAGGTCTTCAGAAAGGCCTAAAAACCACAAATTTCAGCTTTAATCAACTTTATTTAACATTTAAAGAAAAGTAAATGATATCTCGAAAGAGGCTAAATGTTTAAACATTAACAAACACGAGGCGACGCTATACATCGGCCACGAAGAGGTGGGGGAAAAAAAAGAGCTGACACAAAATATCGGCGAAAAAAAGTTTTTTACGAAAAAAAGTTTTCAAGGAAAGGTTTTTCACTAAAGTTTCTAGCCTCGCGTTATGGCATATATATATTGTTGCGAAAAATTCGGCGGTAGCGCCTGTATGTAAGCCTTCCGGCATAGCACTAGGGTTGCCATAAAATAGTGTATGGTAGGGTTGCCAGATTGGCGACTTTATCGCCCATTTGGCGACCAAATTGGCGATATCCCATGGTCCAATCGGGAAGCTTCCAGAATAACTTCCTGTCGAGATATTTCTCGAAACGTGTGGAACTTAAAGAAAAGCTATATAAACCCCTGCGTTTCTGAGAGCCGGCAGTGTGAGAATTGTGAGAATAGCTGCTTACTGTGAGTGCTAAGCCACGCGAGAGTTTTGTGAACGGAAAGCGATCGAGATAGTGCTTTGCCGTGAAGCTTACCTTTACAGTATAGCTTGACAGTGTATTGGTGATTGTTCCACGGTGTTTATTATAAGTTTAGTGTTGCCGTGAAGCTACCTTTACAGTTACAGCCTGAAGCTGTGTTGCTGATTGTTTCAGCGTATTTATTGTAGATTTTCGACGCTTTTAAAGGTAATTTTGGAACTGTGCTGTAAATAGTGATTCTTGTAAATAAATTGTGCTTTTTATTGTTCTGCATCGTGTTTTCATCGGATACTCTCAAATCCACGAACCCGTATAACGCAACAATATATACGCATATATATACATTTATATACCACGCAGCATATATATACCACGCAGCATATATATACCACGCAGCAAAGAATGTTGCAACTCATGGGGAACTCTGGATGAAAATCTTCACTGCAGTGAGGATTTCCGCCATACCTTTTGTGATGACTTGAAACTACAAATTAAACATGGATATTGTACAACATCTCTCAAACCTCCTGAGTAGAATGGTGCATCACGTGAGTACCTAGGTGCAATGATGTTACCTCCATCGAAAAATAAATTATTTCGAATATATCAACGTAAATACAAAATTAAGAAGTTCTAAAAATTAAGCAAAAGTCCATAAAAGTAGAGAAAATTTCATAAAAGTCACAACTTCATAAGGTAATCATGTATATTGAGCAGTAAGTAAAAATATCAAGCTGGCGACACGTGATGAACATGAAAAAAGTACGAACATAGGCAGTTACGAAAATATACGGCCCATAATGTATAATTTTAACATAATAAACACAAAATAAGATCCTAAAATAATAGCCCAAAGTAGCAGAAGTTCCAGCACAAAATTTAAATTATATGTATGTCGGAATAAGGTTCAAAAGGAGTCGAAAATGCAAAAAGTCTAGTTTCCATTTATACTAGATAAATTTCCACTAAAAATTTCTTCTAATATGTTAACGAAGACATAAAATTACGTCTATGGGTGTAGGTACAACACGAATTTCATCCAATCGATTCGTGATTATTTTAATTACATCACAAATACAAAATCCACTAAAGATTTTGTTTACTTCACTAATGACCTGCAAAGAGTCCTTAAAAGTGGAGGAGATATTATTTGTAGAGTGTTGATTCTGACTTCTAGTGTTGGGTTTAGCTGCTTTAGGATGCAGTGGGAATTGTGAGCACCTCTCTAAAATGATCATTTTCATAGAATCCTCTTTAATCGTGCATTATCATCATGGAGAATTTACTGTATCTGCTATTTCTAACATAGGACCACAGCTAGGCTTTTTGCCGACTGTGAAATATTTACAATTTCTAAATTCTGTCGCCTGTTGCCTCCCGAAATTCTAAACTTTTACAGCCCCTGAATTCTGCTGACCTTTACGGCCGCACGGTTGCACTGCTTCTAGCGTAACCCTTCTTCCTACTTTTGAAAAGTTTGGGAAAAGAAATATGTTATTCTATTTCAGAAGCTTTGCTATTCTATATTTTATTTCTACGCAATGTGCTATCAAAATATAGTTCATCAACAAACAAGTCACATCTTTCAGCTACCATATACGAGTAAAGCATTTGATAGGAATTGAATAAGCATTTGACACAGTACATGAATTTTTTGCATAATTTTATTAACAGAAATACTAAAAGGAAAGTTATTCAACTTATTTGCTCTTCCCTTGACAATAGAAGCTGTGTAGTACAGAAAGACACTCTCCCTGAAAGTCTTAATCAATGTTGCAGTCCTTCAAAATTCTGTTTCGAGCTTCACATCTGCAACTGCCTTCTAGCACGCTCTGTGGATGATATTGGCATATAAATATGCGAGTAAATCCAAATTACTCAACAGTTTGTTTCCAAATATTAAAAGTAGGCTCCAGAAGTGAAAAAGAGAAGTCAATTAGGGAATGTCCAGACACATTATGAGAAAATATAAGACCAAAACTAACAATAATTCCAATTACTAACTATATATATGTCATAATTTAATACTAGTCGTGATGACAGAGTGGCCAGACGGGAAGAAAATGTTGATACCAAGCCCAAGTTCAGCTAATTACCATCTTTATTTCTAGGCATATTATTCTTCGTAGACAATATACCTTTTGATCATATTCAATTATAATAATTTCTTGTATACACAGGTTAACGGGGATACGACGTCATTTTAGGCGAACAAGTAGAGCAGCGGATGTATTTTAGCAGTGGCGGAAGCTAGGGATAGAAATGAAATAATTTCTTGCGAGCGGTATTTATACATGCAGAAATATAGCTAAGCCATGATTGGTTAATTTGGGGTTGTTACATAGCATAGAAGGATCTCGAATTTGGGAGAACAGATGAATTTACGGGGAGAGCACCAAATCTAGAATAGTTAATTTTGAGGTCGCCAATTATTTTTAAAGCAGCTATCATATTTTGTTATATCTTACATATATACATATTTCCAAAAGAAAACCGTGAAACGAAAAAAGAAGCTAGCTATTCAAGTATAATTCTAAATGCAAGCCTCCCTTTAGGAATTAGGTCTTATGATGTAAAAACCTCATTCTGAAACTTTTTGACATAAGTTTCAGAATGAGGTTTATACACATCACAATTATAAGACTTATACATGTGAGGCAGGACAAAGGTAAACATGGTAGAAACGGAGAAGAAAAGAAAAGCGGTCGTTGAAAGATGAGAAACATCGTTAGTGGCTGTATGTTATCGACACGAAACGTTGTCACTTGGGAAGTGATTACAAGAGTGCCCATAAAAAAGATTAAAAAAAAAGAATACTGATCGTTAGCGAATGATAGGTTGCGTTCTGTAGAGATGGCATAAATGTTCTTTGTACTGTAGATGCCATTGAAAAAAATTCAAGATGCAGATCAGACTTAAACTCACGGAGTATAAAGCATACATATATTTTTGGCGAGAAGAATTTGGCTTATGTATTTTTAAAACACAAAAGATCTACATTATTTTTTTTTAGTTAAAAAACTGCATCAATTCATTAGAAGTTAGTTCAAGCAAGACAATATTAAAGATATATTATTTTATACCTCTGCTTTTTATATTAATTATGAACAATATAAAGAGCGTTTAGAGTAACCAACTGTTCAGAATGCTTAACTGAATTTAAATCTAATTTCTATTTTAAAATCTTGTCAAATCAATTCGAAACATAATTCAGTCCTTCTTAAAAACGAAAAAAAAATATGAAAATTTTTAACAGGAAACGATAAAATATCAAAATCAAAACTGACATTTGGTTCATAAACAAGAATAACTCATTATGACAGTAAAAAAAATTTACTGACTGAAGCACAAAATTCTATAAGATTCATTAAAATTTCGCCACAATTCATATCAAAGATATAAGCATTTTACAAAGTGAGAGTTGCAAAGAACCTATTCTAGTTAAATTTAACGTATATACAGTAAGTATTATTAATAGTAATATGATTATTTTTCTATGGGCGGGAGGACTGAGAAAGATCTTTAAATTAAATCATTCATAAAAAGTACTACAATCCTTTGACCATGAAAGCTGTAAATTAATTTTATGATTTGAGGAATAAAATATAATCATTAACGAAAAGAATATTATCCGACGAACTTCAAAATATCCGTGGAGTAACAACTTCGTGTCAAAAGTCTCCTAGGCAATAACCCTATCTCTGTCTAATGCAGGAAATAATTTTTCAAACGTTGATAAACGTAATCCACCGCATAAAAACATGAACATTTCTTCTTCCGTTAGGGAAGCTTAGCTGCCTGGAGACGCAATAAATGCTTTTATTTGTAACTGCTAAAATACAACAGCAGCGCCATCTAGTGATCATCACATTTTTGAACCCGTTTTTCTAATATGCAGTTTCACCTCCTTTTTCATACTCCGTGCTTAAATTGCATAAAAAGGCTTGCAGAAAAAGTGAGTTGCACATATCGTAACCGACCACAAAAGGAGAAAAAAGAAAAGCCCCCCCCCCAAATTCTCTTCAGAGGTTTTTAATTTTTTTTTTTTTTTTTTTTTTATACACGGCCTTTTTTGACCCATCATTTGTTCTGATTGCAAAAAAGTAGGAAAGGTACTCGAAGCTTACAGAAGGATCTCTTTATGAACATTTAAATAAATTTTCAGTGATTTCAGAACTATAATAAGAAAGCATATTAACTCTAAATCCAAAAATGCCTGCGAAGTCTTTCAAAGCATTCTTCATTTGAAGTCATTCTGTAGAGTCATTAGGTTATTTCGAAGCAGGAGATGTGAAAAACGGGCATTGCCCTCGTCGGGACTCGAACCACGGACCTCTCGCGCAGAGCGTGTGCAGACCACTACATTACGAAGGCATGCCAAGAAAGTGGGAGAAATACCTTATAATTCTTAGAACGGGATAGTTTTTCTAGCGAGGTACTTTTTCTAGTCATATAGTTTTTCTAGTCATATATCAAATTATTGTTGTGAACGATTTTCTAACAGTAGTATTGAGATCAAGTATAATGAATCATATATGCAGCTATCTAAACTAATCTTATTATTCTTTCTGTACTTTCCTTCCACTTTTACTTTCTTTCTCCTCACAAAGACAGGGCTGTTTTAAAGTATAACGGGCTCTTGATAAACCAGTGTGTTAGGTCTCCTGCGATAACCACTAACCTGTTAATGAAAAGTCAGTTGACACACACGGATTCGGGTGGGACCCTTGAAGAAGTGTTCAGAGGGCCCATGCGTTAAGGCGGCAGTACATCAAGATGCAAATTAGTTGATGTGTTTAAAGAGCAGAGTGTGTGAGTTGCCTTTGGCAACTATCGCTGAACACTCTTTTATTACATCCCCTTACAAGTGATACACAGAAATCGGCCTTAGCTTTGCTAACCGTAATTGTTTCGTGAACGATTTAGGGTTTAGAACAAAGCTTGTTAGGCCCGTTTATTGTGTATTTAATATTTTAATTTTACTTGAGCGTTGGTTCTGGTTTCTCGCAAGCTGCAGAAATTTGATTTTTTGTTATTAAACAAGTTCATATAACTCTCAGGCTAACTTGGTGTTAAAAAAATATGCTTTAAACTAAAAAAAATATGCAAATTTGGTGATAAAAAAATATGCTTTAAATCTTTTTAGGAGTTTGTTGTATTCTGATTAGAAGTTCAGAAGAAAGCCTTCAGACTGTCTTTTTATGAAGTTCTACCCTTCGACAGTTGTTTCATTCGACAGTGGGTCTTTATTCCAGAAGTTACAATTTGAGTATACAATGGCGCCCAATATGCATAATTAAAGATACCTAGAGATATTTCAAGTTTTTGTTTAACACAAAAGCTTTTCCACAAGGTTTAGCATTTGCACAGTAAGAAACAAAGCTCAGCTGGACTCAGACTCATTCGGAAATATCAGATGGTAAAGGCCCACCAACAGATGAGCAGTAATGTCGCTAAACGCTAATAGTTCAGTCTGAAGTTCGAATCCTGTCGAACGGGCTGGCTGCATGGGCGTTTTAGTGGTATTCCTCATGTGCAATATGTATACGAACCAGTTTCCATAATAAAGTCCTCCACGAAGCATCCCTTCCCTTAAGCAAATAGCCCTCGTGCTCTTTGCCATCATCAAATAACCCAAACCAAACGCATGGAATTCCTTGTTGATACTGATGGCTGTTTTCTTAAAATCAGCCATAATCCATCCCTTTTTCCTCCCGAAACATTATTCCTATTACTTTGATAGCAGATGCAGCCACTTGCGAATTTTTGAGGAGTATTGATGTGGAATGCCACCATTCTCGGAATTGTTTCTTCGTTTTATGTTCGGAATAATGGGCCCAGATATCTTCTTTTACCGTCGTCCAGATGCCGTAATACGTCCAGATACCGTAAAATTGCTGTATCTCATGCATAATTTATTGTGCAAAGTATCAAGAGAATGAAACTTACCCAGAAAAATAATATTACAAGGGTAAGTTCATTTAACATTGCGGCAAATGGCTATTGGAGAGATAGCGCGAAGCTGGCGATGCTTTGGCAACTAATTTTTATCACCAAATTTAGCGAGAGTTCGCCCATACTCGCCAAAGTTGGCGATTATTTGACGACATTTTGGTTCAATCCCTGTATAACCGTAATTGGTCTGATCTTTATGTGTAACCATAACTGTATCGGGCCCTGTATGTCACTGCATATGCCTTTCAGCAGTTTCGAGAAATCGGAGGTACTGGAAATTTCTCGGCGAACGGAAGGAAAACTATCTAAGACCGGGAAGAGCCTCGGTTCTCAGTTTTTAGTTCAGAATTCAGTTCGCAGTATTGAGAGAGATCAGAGTTTTGTTCTTTAGACGCGTTTGGCATTGCGTTATGTTAAACTTTAACTTGAAGTGGTAACTATTTATTGTGTTCTGTCATACTGAAAAGAGCTGTCTGAGTAGTTTTGTGAAATGTTCCAGAACTGTAAAGTGTTTCATATGGGTGTAGAGACATTAGGTTTATTTTTGAAGCAGGTGAGATAAAAAATGAGCAATGCCTTCACCGGGCCGCGAACTAATTGAAAGCGACCTCTGCAATACGCATACAGCGTGCTGACCACTACACCACGAAGGCATGCGAAGAAGGGGGGAGAAATACTTTATATGAAAAAATAAATTTCATCGTGCTATCATCGACTCTGCTGTGACAAACTGTAACAGCAAATGAATCATTAAGAAAACAACCACCTGGTTATTATTAGAGACTTCCTGTTTCGGACTAACTTAAAGAAACTCATTTTTAGAGCCAGAGTGTAAGCGATTCGGCCAGGAAGAATGTCCTGAAGGCTAATGGGTCTTTATCCCCTAATGCTTTTATGATGCCGACTTGTTCACGGCTGTTCGCTTTCTTTTGTGAGAAGAGACGAAGCAGTGGAGCTGAATAGACATGTAGTCAGAGAACTCTGTGGGAAACTCGCTTTTTCCCTTCTGTAAGATATAGCCATGTAACAATTTACGCTATTCATCATTTATTTAACCACGAATGAATTTGTTGTTGAGTTTTAAATAAATTTAAAAAGACAATCCTGTCTTGCTATTTTTCCATAAAAGCTCGGAAACGTTACAGCTATAATAATTTGGTGGCAGCAGGTATGATGAAAATCCACGAAGCAGTTTTAGTTTGGTCATCGAACGAGAACTCTTGTGCTTAACAAAGAAAGAATACGGACGTCAGTCCGGGTGAAAAAAAAAAGGACCGTCAGGCTCCGAAATTCAACTCCGCGCTTTTCTAAAGAAGATTCCAGACGTCAGTCCGGGAGAAAGAGAGGACCGTCAGGCTCCGAACTTCAGCTCTGTGTTTTTAAGTTCCAGACATCAGTCCGGGAGAACGAAAGGACCGTCAGGCTCCGAAAATCAACTCTGTGATTTATAAAGAAGATTCCAGACGCCAGTCCGGAAGAAAGAAGGACCGTCAGGCTCCGAAATTCAGCTTTGTGTTTTTCTAAAGAAGATTCCAGACGTCAGTCCGGCTGAAAAAGAGGACCACCAGGATCCGAAACTCAATTCGCTTGAAGTTTAGTGGGACAGCCATTGTCCGAAGATTTTCAGCATCTTTAAGTTGTAGTGTCCGGAAAGTGTAGTGTGGTGATATACGTTTGTGTGGTAATTTAGTGCATGTGCCTTCAGCGTCCAATAAAAGAATTAAGTGTGAGATTCAAAACTTTCATGTTCCAGGCTTCAATCAGAATTTCAACTCTACAGTCCAGGCGGGTAAGTACCTTGGATTTTTTATATTGAGGCAGTGAGGTTATTAGTTATAGTATTTCTATTGTGTCATTTATGTCACTTCAGGTAAATGTTTTCTAACAAATATTGGTTTCGTTGAAGCTTGCAAATGCGTTGATTGATATTTATGTTTCAGATAAGAAAATATATTTAAGAATTTAGGTATAAATTTAGAAATTTGAATTCAGGAATTATAATTAAATAATATCTTAAGAATTTGAAGTTGTATTAATAGAGTGAATTGTTGTGAGTTTTGCTACTATTATGCTTCTATAATTGAAGAGTAAAATTGTAATATTTCTAAAGATTCTATCTTTTAGAGGGTATTCTGAATTATCAATTCTAAGTCGTCTTGAACGTTATAATTATTAGAAGTAAATGTAAACTGTTATGGTATGTAAGAATTATAAGTTTGTAAGAATGTATTTCATGTAAGAAATATAAGTACGTAAGAATTATAATTCCAAAAATTTTCAGTTCATTGTGTTAAAAATGAAGATAAGTAAATCTTGGTAGCTTAAAATTAAACTGTTGTTTATTTGATTTTCAGTACAGAATATGAATTATCATTTTGTGTAAGAATTATGAGAAGTGAAAATTTTCAGTTGAAAGTGTTAACAGAAAGTTTAGAAATCACTAATATCTTACGTTCAAACTGTGGTTGTATTGATATTTATGAGTATTTATACGTTTACTTTAATTTACTTTTGAATGCATACCTTAATATACTATGAAAGTTTTGATGATCTGAATGTGAATATTGTATTATCTAAAGCATATTGTATTATCTTAAATTCTCAATTTAACTAATTGCAACTGAGTGCATCCTGTTCACAGTATAGTGTAAATTGTCTTGAATGTATGTTTAGAATACCAGAAATTGTTCTGAAAAAAATTAAGAGTTAAATTTTGAGCCTCAGAATTGTAAATTTTAGTTGTATATCAAATATATATATATATATATATAGAGAGAGAGATTCATTAGATTTAGAGTATAAGTTGAGGGTATATCATGGCATTCTTAGCAAAAGCTAGAAAAGAGGACCTTAAATCCTTGGCTGAAGAGTTAGGGGAAAAGGTTGGACCCCAGCTTAGGATATTAGAATTAAGACAGCTGATTATGGGAAATGAAGCCTACGAGGAGGAACTAGTTAAAAGTCTGTTGGAAAATATCACGTCAGTGAGACTCGAGAAAGAAGACGAAGAGAGGCAAGAAAGAATTAGGAAAGAAGACGAAGAGAGGCAAGAGAGAATTAGGAGAGAAGAAAGAGAATTCGAGATAACCAAAATGAAATTGGAGGCCGCTAAAGTTAAGGATCTAATTGATGGGAAGGAAGAAAGTATGCCTAGAAGAAACCATTTTGAACTTCAAAAAATGATCCAAAAATTTGATCCCGAAGAGAATGATGTTAGTTTGTACCTAGTCATGTTTGAGCGCCAAGCAAAGAGGGCGAATCTAAACCAATCAGAATGGGTTTCTGTTTTATTAACACTTTTGCCAACAGAGATAGTTCAGCTGATTATGCGAGAGCCAGAAGAACAGGCTTATGACTATGCTTACATAAAAGGGATACTTCTTAAAAGGTTTAAACTGAGCCCAGAAAAATTTAGAATCAAATTCTCGCAAACCCAAAAAAACGCTCAAACCACTTGGAGGGATTTCGCATTTGAATTAAGAAATTATTTTGAAGAATGGATCTCGGGCTTGGAAATTAATGATTTTGAACTTTTAAAAGACCTGATGATAACGGATCAAATGAAGCGTCGCGTAAATTTCGAAGTGCGCCAGCATTTTATTGATGAATGGTCCAAGATAACGTCCCCAAATAAATTAGCCGAGTTGTTAGAAGATTATGAAAACGTACGTGAATACCGGAAAAAGGTCTCTCCAGTTCATGGTTCGGAGTCGCAAAAGAGAAATAAAAATCAGCCTAATTTCAGAGATTCGCCAAGGTATAAACAGGCTGGGGAAAAAGTTTCGAAAAAAACAGAAACTTTTCGAAATCAAGATGAGCGTCATTTTGAAGTACGTAAACCTCTTAAGTGCTATACTTGTGGCTCAATCGATCACTTGAGGCCGCAGTGTCCGAAAGCTCAGAAAGACTTTAAATCTACGGCTGTTGTTAACAGGGTACAAGAGAATGAAGAAGATTATTTAGCGCCATACACTACAATGGCTAAGGTTAACGGGTTCGATCTTCCTGTATTACGGGATTCTGGAGCATCCATTGATGTGATCTGTAAAAAATACATTACCCCTTCAATGTTAACAGGAGAAACTGTTTGGGTAAAACAACCGTTCGATGAATCACCTATATGTCTTCCCCTAGCACATGTTGAAATAGAAGCAGAATTTGGACGAATATTAACAAAGGCCGCAGTCATACGAAATGAGCTTGATCAAGGACGTTATATATTAGGGAATCGGACGGCTGCAAAATTAGGAAAAAATCAAAATAAGGAATACTTTTTCCAAGTTAACGCAGTGGAGACGCGGGCTCAGAAACGCCGACAAATGATCAATAGCGAAGAGAAAGGCCTTCAAGCAGCAAAAGAAAGGGGTGAGCATACGAATATTGTACCCCTACCGAGTTTTCCCTCCCTCGCGAACGATTATACTTCCCAGGGGACGGAACAAGAAGAACAGGAAGACAGAAAGTCGCTCCTGCCCGTTTCGGAGTTCAATGACCTACCTCCTCTACTTTCAATAAGCAAGACTAAATTCCTTCAATTACAGCAACAGAGTGAAGATTTAAAGCCGCTTTTTGACATAGCGACAAGAGACTCTCAAAATAACTCTTCGACAAATATTTACAAGATAGAAAAGGGGCTGCTGTATAAGTGTCAAGAAGATCGTTTAGGAAATGTACGGAAATTATTGGTCATTCCTGAAACTTGTCGGGAAAAGATATTGAGTTTATGTCATGAACAAGTGTCCGGACATTTGGGCGTAACTAAATCCAAAGATAATCTAGCTAGATATTTTTTTTGGCCCAAATGTTATCAAGATATGGAAACTTATATTCGAACTTGTGATCCTTGCCAAAGAGTGGGGAAATCTAACGATAGAAAAAAAGCGCCTCTGAAATTAGTCCCTGTGATATCGGAAGTATTTTCAAAAATAAACATAGATACTTGTGGACCCTTGCCAACCACATCTAAAGGAAACAAATATATACTAACTGCTATATGTGTAGCATCAAAATATCCAGAGGCTCTTCCAATCGAAGATATAACTTCGGTTACAATAGTGGATGCGTTGTTAAATCTTTTCAGCAGAATGGGATTCCCTAAAGAGATTCAGTGCGATCAAGGAACTTCATTTATGAGCAATCTGACCACAGAATTTTTTGAACGTTTCGGTATCAAAGTTAGTCATAGTTCGGTACACCACCCTCAGTCTAATCCAGTGGAGAGATTTCATCGTACTATAAAAAGAATATTACGAGTTTTATGTTTGGAGGCTGACTCTGATTGGGAACAGGTGCTACCGGCGGCTCTTCTTGCTTTAAGAACTGTGACGCATGAAAGCACGGGTTTCACACCTGCGGAACTTGTCCACGGAAAGAATTTGCGTACTCCAGAAACGTTGTTATACGAATATTGGACGGATTCACCAGAGGAGAAACAACCAGTAACCGAGTATGTTTTTAGACTCATAAATCACTTAAAAAAGTGTCAAGAGCTGGCAGTTGAGAAAATGCAAGATCAACAACTCAGGAGAAAAAA
>KK119590.1:0-24874 GCA_000611955.2 Stegodyphus mimosarum
CGCGACGGAAGATCGGCAGGGTTCAGTATACCTGGTACATATCTCCAATTTTCTTTAGAAGATCGTGTTCTTATTTCTTCCACTCTATTCGCTACGAAAATCGCCCAAGGACCTTCCTTTTTTTATCCAGTAAAGAACATCCATCGAATCTGTCCAAAACGCTGATGATACATCTTCCATGCGCAAATCTTTCTTTATTGACGTAGCCAACCTTACTCCAATCGTACAAGCTAATAACTCTAACCTTGGAATTGAAATTCCCTTTAACGGTGCGACTTTCGATCTCGCTTGAATTAATTGGCACGTTACTTCACCATCCTTTTCGGTTCGAAGAAAGACACAAGTAGCATAAGCCAATTTAGACGCATCACAAAAAATTTGTAAAGATACGTTGCCATTCTTAAGGTCGAGGCTCGAGAGCCTTCGAGGAATTTTGATGTTTTCTAGATCTACAAGCTGTTTTTTCCAACTTTCAAATTTCTTTTCTATGTCTAAAGGTAGTTTAGAGTCCCACGAAGCTCCTATTTTCCAGCATTCCTGCAACAGTAATTTGGGAATTAACGTAACAGGACAAGTGACTCCGATTGGGTCAAAAATTCGATGTGCTAACGAAAGGATTTTCCTTTTTGTAATGAATTCTCCTTTCGTCTCTGTTTCTCTGTATGTGACAGACAAGGAATCCTCTTCTAAATTCCATGCGAGTCCCAGTACCATCACTTCAGGTAGATCTGATTTTTGACGTTCAATTTTTCTTTCAAAAGTTTGACCACACACTTCATTGTGAAGCCAGCCACGCAGATCAAACTTTCCCATAGCTAACAGTTCTTTGGCATCTCGTTGGAAAGACTCTAGTTCTTCAACTGAGTCTACACGCGTAACGCAGTTGTCCACATACATAGAATCTTTCAGTTTCTCAGCTGCCATTTTCAAACGGTCAGGTGCATTCTTTAGATGATAATTTAAAACTGCCGCTAATAAAAATGGGCTGCACGAAAGGCCAAAAATAACGCGGCAATGCTGGTATATCACAAACTTCTCAGGATTTCCTCCTAACCACCACAAAAAGCGTAGGAAATTTCTATCATTTTCATGTAGAGCAATTTGCAAAAAACGCTTTGCGAATATCCGATATGACTCCTATTTTTCCTAATCTGAAACGATTCAAAACTGAAGGTATCATTTCAATGAGATTGGGACCCTTTTCTACACAATCATTGAGAGAATTAAAACTTCTCTGTCGAGCAGAACCATCAAAAACAGGTCGAATCTTAGTTGTAGAATTTTCTTTAAACACTGGTCGGTGGGGTAAGTAATAAAATTTCCCAGTTTTGTTAGACTCATTCAAATCGACCTTTCCGATTATCCCCTCGTTTTCCTATTCATCAAGTACATGTTCATAATCATTTAATCTTCCTTTAGTTCTCAAAGATCTCACAGTGTTCTTCAATCGTTTTTTAGCCAGTTCAAAACTATCTCCAAGTTTTTCATGGCCCTCAATCCAAGAAATGCAAACAATGTACCTGCCTTCTTCATTTCTAGCCACATTGTTTTCAAAATGCTTCAAAGCAAGATCCTGTAGTTCTAATTTTGTTCGCTTTTCACTGGGATCTTTTATGCCTAGCGAATCTAATTCCCATAAATCTGATATTTTTTCAAGATTCGTAAGCAAAGAGTGCACCAACAGTGAATGTTTTGCTTGAAAGTCAGATTCATGTTCAGATTTTCCTAAAATTGTCCACCCTAAATAAGTTTCTACTGCAGAGAGACCATCAAAAAGTTGTTTTACATTACCAGTTAATAATTTTCCCACAGTGTCAGAGCCCAATAAGATATGAATTTCATTAACGTTTTTTTCGAAAAGACAAAGCTTCTTATTCATATAAGAATCGGTTACAAAAATATTCATTCTTTTTAATTCTTGTAAGATGTTATGATCATTAATTCTAGGTATGCCTAAGGAAATATGTTCCTGACCATTGACTTCAATAACAAATTTAAATTTTTCATCAAAACTGCATAACTTAATCGTATATCTATCATGAACTGAGGTCATTTTTTACCTCCGAAAAGCCCATGAGTTATCGTTTCTTTTCCTCTACTCTTCAAACCCATGGTTTTTGCAATATATTGTGAAACGTAACTTTTCTGGCTCCCAGTGTCTATAATCGCCCTCACCAGTTGCCTTGAATTTTCATTTTCAATGTAAACAATTAACGTTTGCAAAAAAACCTCCCCCTTGCTTTGATTAGTTAAATCGGTAGACTCTGAATCCGTATTATTTTTTCTTTACTTTTTCTGTTGTTCAAAGCAAAAAAAATTGTGATGTAATCCAGAACAGAATTCACATTTAGCCTTCTTAATGGGGCAGTTCCGCGATAAATGCTTAGCTTTTTGCAAACAATTAAAGCAGGCTCCTTTACGCAATAATATACTTTTTCTCTCTTCCAACGTAAGATTCATCACTACATCGCAACAGTCAGAAGTATGAGTCATGGAATCACAAAATACACAAGTTGTTTTCTTTTTCTCCACATTACATCCGACTGGCGTCGAAGCCGTCAATAATTCATTCGCAGTTGGAATATCCGTTAAATTTTGTTTTTTATTCAAATTCTTATCTCGCGGAAAATTATGTCTGGAGTCTTGTTTTCGATCGTTTAATCCAAATGACGACTTGTTATTAGAATATGTCTGTTCACGTGCTGTCAAAGCAAGAGTAAGAAAGAGAGTAAACGTTGAATGTCCGAACTAGATTTATTTTCTTGTGATTTATTATATTCTAACACTAAATCATTCGGAATAAGTTTTAAAAGCATAGGGCATAAAATACTGCCATAATGTTTGGGAGACACGTTTAATGATTCTAAACTTCTTAATTGCACATCACAGTTATCTACAAACTTCCTAAAAGATTTAATATCATTAGAGTTTTTTAATGGCTGCATAGTAAGAATCTTGTTCATGTGTGCTTGAATCAATATTTCAGGATTGGCAAATCTATCCTTTAATAATTGTACAGCTTTATCATAGGCTTCCGCCGAAATAGGAAAACCCTCCACAGTGTTCAAAGCAGATCCCCCCAAATGAGCCTTTAAATAATTAAATTTATCTATTTTGTTTAGGGACTCATTATTATGCACAGCTGTTTCGAAACTATTCCAAAAGGTAAGCCATTTTGAGCCGTCATCTCCATAGAATCGGGCAATATGGTATTTAGGGACTTTAATACGCAGGTTATCAGAATTCGAAATTTGTTCTAATCTATGAGCTATTGGAGACTCAAAGGTTGTCGTGATTTGAGATTTCGCAAATTCTTCGATTTTCTTTTTCGCACGAAACTGCCAAAGCAATACTTTTTCTCTATATTCTTGTGTAGTTTCGAATTCTGTATCAAACTCCTCAGGCTTCAAAAGCGGTTCAAGCTGCTGATCAACTAAAGCTACAGGTTCAAATTTAATGGAAAGAATTTCTATTAGCTCATCTATCTTTCCAGTATTTAAATCTATGTTTGATAATTCAGGTTCTAAATCATTAACTGCCTTCGTAACCGCTGTTCTCAGTGATTTACGTTTTCTTTTTAATAACTCATATGATTGTGCTTCGGCCATATTTTAAAGTATATGTGCAAATTTCTAAGAATGCTATCAATTCAAATTAATTCAGAATAGGAAAAGATTCAGTAAATGCCTATATTTTAAAGTATACACAACACAGTTCCCCTTATCAATGTCAATTAATTCAAATAAAAATTCTATATGCTAAGCTTCAATGTTTCAAAATGATAAAATGAACACAACTTCAAATTATTTCTAGTTTCGATTTCATTAGCATTAATTTTTCATTCCAAGATCAATTAATCAAGCCCGGCAGGGATGCCATATATGAAAGCCTTTAAGAAGTTAACTTCTTAGTTTTCAGTTTCTAAGTTCTAAAAGTAAGGAAAAAGGTTTCACTTACCTTTCTTCCTTCTAAAAGTCGTGCCCGGGTGAGCTTGCCTAAAGATAATTTCGAAGTTCTAGGAAATCTACATCTCAAGAAAGAAAAAAACTTTTAATTTCGAATATTTCAACGTTAAGATATACAGAAGCACACTAAATCGAAATTACATCCAACATCTCACATCTCGTCTGTTCAACTCTTCTTTTCATTCTCGTTGCCAAAAAATTAATAACAAAAAATTAAAGTCATAACATTTCATCTCGCGCCATCTAGTGAAAACAAAATCGTCTGTTCATTAATTTGTTTTATAGTTTTTCTTTACAGGCCGTTTTCGACAATTACAGCAGTATATAATTTTACAAAATAATGTCGTTATCTTAAATAGGTAAGTAAGTACTATTAAAAATATTAAAATTAGTAATAATAAATATAAATTAACTTACCTTAGAATTTTTGTTTGGCTCGAAATTGTCTCGTTTTATTGAATAAATCCATTTCTTCTTCAGTTCAGGATCTCTTGGGAAGGAAAATACGTGGACACGAGGTCCACCATTATAATTTCCTTTACACAGGGGTACACAACATTTAAACACCATAGTGAAATACACTCATGTCCATAAATTAAGGATAATTCGGAGTCACGCGGAAATCGAACAGGTGATGTAAAATCACTACACACATCGTCAAGAATCATATGGAATTTCAGGAAGTAACCAGATGACACCGATGGTACGTCACAATGACGAGAGTGTAAGGGAGTGATCTATAACGAATATAGGCAAAGAAGTAAAATTGTTCGTAGGCGCTTTATAAGCATTTCAGTGCAATAACGAATAGTTATGACCCAAAGGACGCATTTGGATGATTTATTACGTGATAGAATTATCGGCCGTCTGGAATGTGGGCTTACCCAACTGGAAGTATCAGACGAACTTGGAATTGCCCAGAGTGTCATCTTCAGGCTTTGGCAACGATTCCAAGATGATGGTAATGTGAGTAGACATTACAGCATAGGTCGCCCCAGAGTTACAACGCCGAATGAGGACCGGTATTTGGCAGTTACTGCCAAAAGAAGCAGGCGGAGCACAACCTCAGACCTGTCTGGTCAGCTCTCTTCAGCCACTGGTACGACAATTTCAAGGCAGACCGTGTACAGACGCTTAGGGCAGATTGGTCTATATGCTCGTAGACCTGTCAGATGCGTTCCACTTACTGCAACTCACTGTCGCCTGCGGTTAGCCTGGAGTAGAGAGCATGCATTGTGGACACCGCAACAGTGGGCTTGTGTGATGTTTTCCGACGAGTCCAGGTTTAGCTTGCAGTCTGATTCTCGCCGGACTTTCATATGGAGAGCTCCAGGTACCCGTTACCACCAAGAAAACATCATTGAACGACACCGTTACGGTGGTGCAGGAGTGCTCGTTTGGGGTGGAATTATTCTGGGTTCCAGAACTGACCTGCATGTTCAAATTGGAACCATGACAAGCCAAATCTATCGGGATGTCATTCTGGAACAACATGTACGTTTGTTTCGGGGCGCCATGGGCGCACAATTTGTGTTTATGGATGACAACACCCGTCCTCACCGTGCAAACATCGTAAGCGAATGCCTTCAATCGGAGGATATCACCCGTATGGACTGGCCAGCATTCTCACCGGACTTGTATCCAGTAGAGCACGTGTGGGACATGCTTGACCGACGAGTTGCAACCCGTCAACCTCCTCCTACATGTCTACCGTATTTTCGGAGAGCATTCCTTTTTGAGTGGTGTAATATCTCTTAAGATCAGATCGATAATTTGATACTCAGCATGCCTAGGCGTTGTACGGACTGTATTGCATCGTCTGGGAGACATACAATGTATTAACAATCATACCAACCATATAATATTGGTTTTTTGTAAATAAGTTTTTATTGTAATTTGCTTCAGGGAGAAAAAATCGGTGATTTTTTTAATAATATCAAACATATAGCATCTTTTTTTGCTCTTTAATAAATAAGCTTTATAAATAAGTCAAATTTGTTTTGCTTCTAACTCTTGGTTTGCCTGATTTTGCATTATCCTTAATTTATGGACATGAGTGTAATACAACTGCCTTAAAACATAATAATACTATAAGTGATGACAATTTTAAAACACGTGCAAATGCAACGATTATGCCACACATCGAGGAATTCACACCTGCAGCTTCGTTCACCGCTAAGCCTAAGTGTGATGACTCATAGCTTCATTCTCGTACCAGTATTCCGACTTTGTAGTCTAGGTGGCGTTGGCTAAGCCCGAACTCATGAAGACTGGATCTGTAAGACTTGACTTTACCCTCTCGGCTATACATCGCTTTGCAAGATAAACAATTTAGGTGTCTTCAGCAAAATTCAGCATAAGTTCTACAGTTCTGAAAGCGATGAGAAGTTTATCTGTAGTATTTTTGGCATTTTTAATCTGATGAGCTAAAATGGAGATATTATTAATTGGCTTGAAAACATGAGGATCTTGACAGATTTGCATGATTTGCGCGATATCTGCAACCTGTTGTTCTTTGGATTTATTTTTCTTTAGTGCTTCACTTAAGAGATTTTTAAGCTTGTAAAATTTTCTGAAGTAACTGGCGTAGTAAAATTAGGAAAGTCTTCTCTTTTAGGTGGAGATAATTTGTTTTCTGTTTGGTTTATTTTTTGGAATCTGTGCTGAAGTACTTTACAAGCGCAGTAGGAACTTACGTGAGAAGATCCATTTATGTTTTTCATTTGTTTGAAGCTGGCATGTATTTCTCCTATGGTTTTTTTGTGCATTTTACGCAGCGTACTAGTTTATAGCAGTTGGCCTGAGAATGTCCAAACCCTTGACAATTGTGTGTTACTTACAAACGCCATTGGACAATATAAGCTTAGCTGAGTCTGAATATTTTTACGGGCCCTCAGCCGACTTCCCCTTGGACATAAGTGTCGGTCACTTTATTACGGAGGCAGCTAAATAGGTGGGCCACCTTTTCCTCCTTTGAAGGGACGGACAATTACAGCCATGCCTGCTCCGGGATTCGAACCCAGGCCCATTGGTATCGTGGCCGGCTCTCCTAACCACCATATCGTCTGGGCGGCGGTTCTGAATATAAGTATGTGTATGTACAAGGTGTTTCCGAATTCGACCGACAGGCTCAGAGGGATGACAATAAGCATCAAGAAAATGAAAATTTACTATATAAATAGGGCATGGGATCTTAAGCCACATTTAGTGGGTGAAAATTGCAGAAACAGACGTCGAGAGAATAGTGAGCTTGACGAATTGGCCAAACAAATGCGAGGATTAGGAGCACTGCGTTCGAAAAGAAGAAACCTTTTCGTGTGCAAATTTCCAATGCGTATGGGAGAAATAAATGCAGCGGGGGTCGAGAAGATGAAACTTACTGGTATGCAAATTTCTATGCGTATGCGGAAAATAAAAGAAGCGAGCAAGTATTCATTAGTGGGCATTGGGTATTAAACTTCATTCGGAAACAAAGTGTCAGATTTCACGACCGAGGAATGTGCGGATATGCATCTGATTTACGGCCGAGCAGCTGGCAATGGAAGCCTAGCACAGAGCAATACTAAGAGCTGTACAGAGTATTAAGAGGCGAGGATTTGTTATCTATATCATACCACCTTCATGAATATCGATCGACGGGATCCTTCTAAATAGCGATGTAGTATCTGGTGACTGTTTGGCGATCAAAAAGGCGCGCTTTTCGCGTTTCGCCTCTTCTTCCAAAAGGTAACTAGATTTAAAGTAGTTGAATGTTTGCTGCGGAGCAGCTAGGTGCTCGCTTTTTTTCTGGTGTAAGAGGGATGTTCTGCTCCGAGTTAAATTCTATGTCTTAATGTTATTTTAATAAATATTCTGTTTCGTTTTGTCCAATTCTACCTTCTTAACCACGAAGCCAGTACAACCCGCTCTCTTACCAGAACCAGAGCGATGAAAACGGAAGTGGATATGCTTATTTTGTGAAAGAAATTTTGATTACTACAGTGGAGAACAGAAAGAGATTGGAAGACATGGAAAATGAGAATAAAAGAAGAAAAGAAAAATTCGAAAGAATACAATTGGAAGAAGAGAGATTGAGAACACGAAATAGAACTACAGAAGATTCGAGCAACTGAGAATGAAAGAAGTAGAAGTCCAATACCTTCAATCCAAAACACTAAACGAGAAACCGAAATTTCCCTCGACAAGCTAATCAACATAGGAGAAACATTGACTATACCAGTACCGAGGAGAGCAGAAGCATGGAGTATATTTATCGATTCTTATCGAAGGAGCATTTAAATACAAGAAAGTTCCGGAAGAATTCAAAGCGGAAATATTATTGAAACTAATTTGAGAAAAAGCTTCAACTGTCCTTTTTTATATAAAGGAAGAAGACCCATAAATTAACGAAAAAGTGAAAACTCTTATTCTGAAGGAATATCAACCTGCTCCTCAAGCCTGGACGCGTATTCTACGCTCCGAGAGTCGGCAACAGTTTGTTGGCCGCCAGATGTCGCTACTAGTGAAAAACAGGTCTGATCGACATCCCATATTCTGTGAATACGGAAGTCGTCGGCAGCGCGGGGAAAAGTGTTGCCCCGTCGTCAATCAGGCTTGTGCAGTTGACGTCCTAAGGTAGACAATGGCCTCTTATGTGTTTCCGCCGCTAATTTTTTCGTATTTAAACAAAGAATGCGGTAGTAGATCTCTGAATGGGCGAATTTATAGAAAATATGTTGATGCTTTTGCTCTGCCAGAAGTTGTTTTCATTGCATATTTCAGATTCAAAATTTACAGTTACACTGCTCGACATTGAAAATGCAACACCAAGAAGGAGTGGCCAGAAATTTGTGCAAATTTTAGAGTAGACGCACGTCACTGAGTTATGTGAATGATCTGAAATGCGCAGCTCTCGGACGCACGTGAAGTAAGCTATAAGGGAAGGAACGTGCAGAATGGACAATATTCGTGTCGTTATTTCTGCCAGACGAATTACCGAAGAAAGTTGGTGTTTGTCCCGCAGGATACGTGTAATAGGAGAGAATGCCAGGCCGCCGTCAACGAAGGCACTTCCAGCAGATACACGATTTTACGAGGGGTATGGTGATCGGACTGAGAAGGGCGGGTTGGTCCTTACGTCAAATCGCTGCTGATACCCACATGGATGCGACCACGATGCATCGGCTATGGCGAACATGGTTGGAACAAGGAAGTGTGGGAAGAAGGAGGGGTCCAGGTGCAGCCAGAGCGATGTCAGCACGCGTGGATCGACGCATCCGCGACAAACTATGGCGGTTCCGCAAGTCGCTTGTACCGCGATTCTGCAGCATGTGAAAGATACCCTGGATGTTTCCGTGTCGACCAGAACCATTTCCTGTCGATTGGTTGAACGTGGCCTGCACTCACGGCGTCCTTTAAGAAGACTGCCATTGACCCCACAGCATAGACGCCAACGTTTAGAATGGTGCCGGATTGAAGCGATGTGGATTACAGAATGGCGAAACGTCGTGTTCTCAGATGAGTCGCGCTTCTGTTTATCCAGTGACAGTCGCCGCACACGTGTGTGGCGTCGACGTGGAGACAGATATAATCCGGCAGTAACTGTGGACCGCCCCACCGCGCGATAGCGTGTCATAATGGTTTGGGACGATATTGCCTACGATTCCAGGTCACCTCTAGTTCGTATTCAGGGCACTATGACGGCCCAACGATACTTGGATAATGTACTGCGGCCGGTGGCAATCCCCTACCTTCAGGGGCTGCCTAATGCAATTAGCAGGATAACACCCGACCACACAGTGCTCGCATCTGTCAACATGCTCTGCAAGGTATACAGATGCTTCCCTGGCCATCGTACTCTCCTGACCTGTCACCATTCGAACATGTGTGGGATGTGATTAGACGCCGTTTGCGGCCTCTACCCCTGCGTCGTTCAGAAGACGAACTGTGGCAAATGGTTGAAAGGGAAATGGAGAGCCATCCCTCAGGACACCATCCGCACTCTTATTGACTCTATGCCTAGACGTGTTTCTTCGTGCATCGCTGTCCGCGGTGGTCCTACATCCTACTGAATAGTATAATCCAATACTCTAGACCTATTATGTGGTACCATAATCTCATGCAAATCTTATATATTAAATCTTCCTGTATTGTATGCAAATAATGTATGGCATATTTTGCAAAATTTGTACGGCATCATTTTAGCAATTGGGTTCAGTTTTTTTTTAAATGTTTCAATTGCATTTACTTATATTTCTACCGTATGACGGTAATCCTTCTTATTGGCAATCATATAAAATATTGTAATGTATTCTGATATAATACTGAATAGTGCACATAGCATAATATCATATAAAACTCATCTTTTCTTAACAAGATCATGCAATTTAGAAATACTGCAATTGCACCTTTTTATTGTCTTCTCTGTTTGAATGTAATCTATTTTAATGACAACATATTATATCTTATTTACATATAGATAACTATCCTAGTGCAACTATATAAACGCATTGCACTGTACTGTAACGATTTGGTATGGCATTATTATATAAACCTATTTTCATATCATGCTGTACTCTTTGTTTAGAAATTGTATTAGTATCATGTAATTAAGTACCGCACAATTTAATAGCCTAGAATTCTTGTATAGTATAGTAACATATTCTTATGTATAGTATATCTTGTGTATTGTATAATTTTGTGTATTGTATAGTATATTTTATTGTGTAGTATAGTATCATAATCTTGTGCAAATTATATATTTAATTACTATTGTACAGCACGCAAACATAGAATGGCATATATTGTAAATTCTGAATGGCATTCTTTTGTATTATATATATTGTATTGCAATACATTCTGGTATAGTACGGAATTCTCAACATAGCATAATGTTCTGTAGTATTCATCATTCTTCAATAGGGTTCTGTAATTTAGAAATACTGCAACTGCCACTACTTAGTCGTTTATTTCTGTTTATCTATGAAAATGTAATCCTTTCATGGCAGTATGTAAACTTAAGACAATCATTCCAGCCCTTTTCTTGGCCGTGTATTTGTTGTTTTGATAGTCAATAAATATGGCTCTAGATGGGGGTGGGCACGGTGCTAAACCGATTAACCTAATGGTAAAGGGACAGTGCCCGCGCCCCCCGTCACCTATCACCTATCACCTATCCTACTGAGCCGACGCCGTTCTCGCTCTGTATTCTGACTGTCATTTTGAAATAAAGCTCACTTGTTGCTGCTTGCTGTCTCTGTCTTTTTTCCAAATTTCATGACTTTCTGACCAGTCCTTCTTGGTGTTGTATTTTCAATGTCGAGCAGTGTATTTTAATTTGTGATGAAGTGAGAGAGTATTTGGAGCTACATACAGAAAACAAGAACGCAATTTCTACTGAAAGAAAGGTTATTTATACTTTTCCTGAAATTATAGACATATATTGTAATTATATAGTTTAAAAATGTAGAAGATAATAAGTATTTATCTAGCACGTAATCCTTCTTCAGTTAATAATAATATAGACATCCGGAAGCGTCTACTCGATTTATGTACAACAAGAATTAAGTTTATTTTAAAATATAACAGGCAAATACCTTACGAGCAATACTGTGAACAGAATAAGGGATGTCGTTCATTATTACGCGAAATTCACACTAATGTAAAATAAAAATGGAAAAGAAAAATATTATAAAACTATAAGAATTTTTATAATATTTTTTCAGTAGTGGTACTACTACTAGTGTGATACTTTTAAAAATAATTTTTAGCCCAAAGTGCCTTAGCCCAGAAGGGCTATTAATTTCGTTTTGCAATTTTGTGGCGTTTCACTATAAATGGCGTTTCATTTTTCAAATTATTGCCACCAAATATTATCGTACTGTTTTATATATAAGGAAAAATTAAATAGTGAAGAATCTGCATAAATGTACGAATGTTTCTCGCATTGTGATAAAAAAACGGTACCTAGAACCATCAAATTTTGAATAACGTAATCTTCCACCCGAATATAGGCAACTGGAAGCCCAAATTTGGAACTGGGAATTTGTTTTATTATCTATTTCATATTTTGTAAAGCATTTATGAGTTTTTGATTAAGAAACTGAACGATTTCAAAGCGAGCAATGCCAACGCTGTATAGAAAAATCATTTTTATCTCCAGCGCGTGAGACTGTCTATCGGAAATTCTAAAGATATGCTCATTTTAAAATTATTTTGCGATATTGCTCTTGAGCTGAATTTTATGGTTTAAGTGCGAAGAACATGATGTTTAATAAACAAAGGTAACACACAAAATGTTAAAAAAACGCCGCTTTGGACGTAATTTAAAATCTGAAACCTTTCAGATTGTTTTTTTGGGGGGGGGACCTGGATGAGTGCAGGATATCGAAACTTTTCATGAAACGTGCAAAAATTCTTAGTTGAAGAGTCCAAAAAGGAGATCGGACAGAATTCCCATCACATTTATCAGAAGATCAGAATTACCTTTCGAAGTGGTGAATATTGACGTAATGGACCTCCTTCTTGTAGAAAATATAAATACGGTATGTATGCTGGTAGATCAACATTTCCGATGGCCAGAAGCAATTCCATTGTGAAGCTTGACAGCAAAAGCCACTTGCGACGCACTTTTGGAGCTGTTTATGAAAACAGTAATCCCTAATGCAATAGCTAGTGACAACTTAAGTAACTTTGTTTGAAAATTAACTAAAGAATTTCAGAAAAACCTAGATTCTCTACACTTGCTTACAGCTCTTTAAATGGATTATTAAAAAGTTGAGAGAAGGCCTTCAAGCAAATGTTACATCATGTCATCAGGACTGATCCTTAGAACTGGGATAAGCATATGCCATGCTTGCTCTTTGCACATCGAGAAGCGCCGAACTGCACCACCGAAGTCTCATCATTTCAGCTGATGTACGGAAGACAACCAAGAGGTCCTTTAGCAGTACTCAAGTCTTCACGGTCGGGAGAAATATTTATACCACCTAATCTAAGTGAATCGGCAAAGGATTACTTACATCATTTAAAAATAAGGTTGGAACATGCAGCTGAACAAACCAAGTTACTTGCAAGTGAGAAATGCTGACTATTTTAATTGAAGATTATTACCAAACAATTTCGAAATCGGAGAACAAGCCTATTTACTCATCTCAGATTTAAATAACAAACTCTATACACGTTAGACTGGGCTAGGAGAAATCGTAAGTCATTGTTCACCTCATTCCTATAAAGTAAAACTATCCGACAGAAAGATCAAGCATGTGTGTTGGAGTAATATTTGGAAATGAAGAAGAATTTGGAGAAATTATAACTTTGCAAAGAAAAGATTTTTCACCCCCCCGGAAGATTTAAAAATACACGCGAATCTGAATTTAGAAAATTTAAATCCCCAGAAAAAAGAAAATTAACCACTCTTATCAATCAACACCAAGCGCTGTTCACCGGAACGCTGAAAATAGCCAAAGTTGAAGCTCATAAAATTAGATTAATGTCCAATATGGAGAGGAAGAAACCTTATATCTACAGGATTCTTGAAGCATTAAAAACCAAGGTTGGCGAAGAGTAGAAGATTTATTGAAATCGGGACTAATAGAAGAAAGTAATGCAGAAATAGCTTACCCAGTAGTTTGCTTAAGCAAGAAAGATGAAATAGTAGATTATGCGTAGACTATCAAGCACTGAATGCAGTGAAGAAACCGGACGACTTACCTACGGAAACTGACTTATGAAAAACGCCATTGCTTTCATGTATAAGGTGTATTCAAATGAAAGTGATTCGAAGCGCCGCCTGCGAAAACTTTGCATTGGAGTTTTGTAAAACAAACGCATAGTGAAGCTGTATGTACCACGCATGCGTGTGTGGAAGGAGATGTGTGCTAACTTCAGTCGGAAGGACGTAGCATTCATTCAAAAATGGCTGGTGTGAATTCAACTACGTCGAAAACGGATCAGCGAGTTGTAATTAAGTTTTTAACTCTGGAAGGGTGTAAAGCCGGTAGACATTCATCGAAGAATGGCGGCTGTGTACGGAGACACGTGCGTATCGAAGCCCACGTTGACGAGGTGGGGGAGAATATTTAGTGAAGGTCTCCAGGAGAGAACGGATTTGCCGCGGCATGGTCAGGCGCACAAGGTTGTGACAGATAGCTGATTACGGACATTGACACAGCAATAAAGGCAAATCGACGTTGAAACATTCGTGACGTTGCAAATGAGTTGAACGTTTTCATCGGCACTGTTCACAATATTGTCAGCAACATTCTTGAAGTATTGCAAAATTTATTGCCAATGGGTACCCCGCATACTGCTTGACCACCACACCAAATAGCGATTGGGCCTCAGTTTACTGTATTTGGTGCGCTACACGGCTGTTGGTGACGTCCTTCTGCAACACATAATGGCAGGAGATGAAATCTGCTGTCACTACTTCCAACCGGAGAGGGAAGTCCTTCAGCATGCAATGGAAACATCCCGACTCGCCTGGACACAAAAAATTCAGCACTCAGCGGGAAAGGTGATGTTGACGGCATTTTTCGACATTCAGGGTGCCTTATTGCTGGAGTTTAGGGAGCTGCACGCCTCCATCAATGCCCAACTATAAAATTTATTAAATCAAAATAAGAAGAAACAATTATTTCAGAGAAAAAAATAAACGTTTGTGCAAGTGTATGCCAAAAATCAAAATAAAAAATAAAAATACTTTCCGAGACTTTAAAAAATGCAAAAGACTAAAATTATTGCAAAAGACCAAAAACATTTCAAAGGAGAAACAAAAAAGAGACAGAGACAGACAGACTAATTATTATCATTGAATTGAGATTAATTGACTTAAGGGGTTGATTCTTTGACTTGATCAAAGGGAACAAATCAGCCTCCGTTCAGTTAACAATAACAGAGAAGCGATTTTGTTTGGTCACCTGTATTTGCAAGGTAAAACAAAGTGGGATTGGATCGAATTGAAACTTATACATGTTGCAGGTAAAAGATTGTGCAAAAACTGAATAAATAAATGGCCAAAAAGAAAGAACGAGCAAAATAAATTGCCAAACAAGTTATTAAAGGTGGTAAAATCCTTGCAAAAAAAAGGTCATTCCTCGACAAAATCGAATGACAAAAAGCAAAAACCGAAAAGCTCAAAACATGGCAAATTTAAAATAAGGATTTGGAAAACTTATTAAAAAGATACATATGTATTGCATTGCATAATACACTGGTTATCATAAATTAAAGAAAAATCACAAAAATCAGGATTACTGAAAAAGGTACATGTAGAATTTTACGAAATTTACCCACGATATGCAACACATAATAAGGTATCAAATAAAATAAAAAGAAAGTACTAGACAATTATGGTAGTATAGAAATTAGCACATGTATAAAATGAACAAATCGAAGGTGCCAGTTTGCTGTAGGAAAAGTACCTTCAATATGGAATATGATCGTCTCCAGAAGCAATACAGCACATACATACAGCGATGTGTGATGCTTTCAATTATGCGGTCTATTAGTTCCATAGGAAGCGAGAGCCATTGCTCTTGCAAAGTAGTTGCAAGCGCCGCAAGGGTCTGAGCGGGCGGACTGAGAGGAGCTAGACGTCTCCCTAAAGCATCTCAAACGTGCTCGATAGGATTCAAGTCCGGGTATCGAGCTGGCCACTCCATGCGCATAATTGTTTCCTGTTGAAGATAATCATCTACGATGCGAGCCCTGTGTGGTCTTGCGTTGTCGTCCAGTAACAGGAAAGTATCACCTATCGCCCGGCATATGGCGCAAATAAGCATCAAGGATGTCGTCTCTATAAGCCTGAGCATTCATGGTTCCCCTTGGAAAGACATGGAGGTCTGTGCGTCCACCCAAAGAGATGCCACCCGAAACACAGACACCGCCTCTTCCGTATGCATCTCTTTCACGAATGTTTGACAGATGATAACGGGTTCCAGGTTCTCTCCATATCAAGTAACGCCTACTATCGCTTTCTAGACTAAACCTGGACTCATCCGTATGATCAAGCGTCCAGTGGACATGTTGTCGTGCCCACTGCAAACGGTCCCTGTTATGACGTGACGTGAGCGCCACGCAAATGGCTGGTCGCCTCGCATACAGACCACCTTCGTGAAGCCTTCTACGCACAGTTGACGTTGACACCAACATTCCGGTGGCTGCAGCAAGGAAGGATCTAAGAAGAGTCGGAACAGCGGTTCTATTCCTGCGTGCACATAATGTCAAATATCGGTCGTCGGCGCTCGTCGTAGCAGTTGGCCGTCCTTGGCTGAACCTGCTAGAGGTAGAATCTGTGGTTTGAAATTCCGTCCAAAAACCATGAACCACAGAAGGGCACACATTTAGCAATTTGGCCACTTCTGTTTGAATTTGTCCGGCCCCTAGTCTTCCAATGGTTCTCCATCGTAGTTCTGCAGCCAAATGATGCATGGGGGTCATTGTTACGAATTGGCTATCTTAACTTTCTGATGTTACTATCACAGTGAAATATGTGGGCTTGCTGTCAAACATGGACTTTTATGCCCCTCGCAGATGACATATTCCGAGCGCAGCGCCACTAATTTGCATATTGCAGTTTTACTCAGCTACTTTTGTTTGGCAATATATTCAAATTTTACACGTTTGGCTTATTTTTGAGGGAGTTATAGCTATTTTTGTGATTTTTCCTTAATTTATGATAACCAGTGTAATTTATGATAGCTAATTTCGGAGTATTTATATTGAGAAACACTACACCTCATTTTCAACGGAATGAAATGTTATAAATTCAATGAGATGCTTTTGTAAGTTTTTGTGAATTAATTAGAAAGAAATTTTAAGGTAATCTGAGTTTAAGTAACAGTACGACTTTGTCCATCTCTGTCTCAATTTTGATGGAGTGCACCGCGAGGAACGGGTCCGCGAGTCTTTCACCCCTCTTCAAACATCTATGCCTTCACCGTATTCGGACCCGATCCCAATAATACAGCAGCCAGGAGCTCTAGCCGCCATACCGACAAAAAGCCTTTTAACTTTTCTGAGAAATCTTTCAAATGCAAAAAGCCATGTAGCAGCTTCCACAATGAAAATACTGGAGAAGGTTTTCGTTAACAGAACCGTATCTAAAGATCATAAATACCATAATATCTACTTATCAATCTAGATTACTTCTTAAGGAGATGTTTAAAGCAAATTCTGTTCATAAACAACACACTCATCTTAAAATAGTTAAAGCTTCATTATGTCACTAGAAACACGCATAACATGCAGACAAATGCTCTGAATTAAACAGGCATTATTTTCAACTTATGATGTAAAGAAGGTGTGTCTTATAAATATGTACACTGCGAAAAAAATTGGGACAGTTCTACATCTCCCATTCTACTGGGCCGATTGACAAAATTCAAATTGCGTTTTTCATGTCTCGAAAGCACGACTTAGGATATGTATTAAATTTATGTATAGCGTTGTTTTAATATATTTATTTTGACACAAAATCAGACTTTTTCTGAAATGACATGCCAGTTTTTTCCATATTTCGATTCTACGACTCCAATTATGCCAAAATACCAAATTTTCTAAAAATCGTAGTTTTTAAAGAATTAGCTCTCAAAATTTTAGCTCCTCAATATTAATTGAATTTCATATATATTTATTAATATCGCTTTTTTATTAAACGTACTTGATTCCTTCTTTCACATTTCGAAATTTTGGTTTATTCCAAATAAAATTCGCCCGTTATGATTTTTTTTCAAAATTTATATTTTTAAATAATTTTTATAAATTTTTCGAAAAACATTTTGAATTATAATCTATAAAATGTTTACCATCATCTTAAAGTAGATGTATTTCTAAGCATACCTGCAAAAAATAAGAGTTTTTTATTTAAAATTTCCCAAGATATACGTTAATTTATATACAGGGTGCGTCATAAATTCGTGCAAAGTTCAAAAATTCATGATAAAAGAAGGAATGCACGAAAAAATTTTCTGTTTGCGCCAATATGGTCAGAAAGACATTGGATTTTTTTCCGTGTAAAAAAAATGTTTCCAAAAGTAACCGACAGAGGGCGCTCACACGTCATACTGAGATGTTTTATGCAAATCACGCAAACAGAAACAGACAATCAAACAGATCACAATAACAAGACACTATACATTTACTATTTCATAGTAACAGATGTTGAACATTACCACCACCATAGGCAAGTGAGGCGCGTCACTACGCCCATTACAGCGGAGTGTAGCATGTCGCCATCGATGGCAGCGACGGTCAGTCGAATGGCATTTTGCAGTTCCACCAGTGTGGTTGGGGAGCCCCGGTACACACGAGACTTTAAGTATCCCCACAACCAAAAGTCTGCCGGGGTCAAGTCTGGTGATCTTGAGGGCCACTGAATCTTACAACCGCGACTTATCACTCGGTCTTCGGTGAAAGATCTTCACGTCGCGTGAAATGTGGGGCGGGGCACCATCCTTCATGAAGGTGGCAACAGGTAACGCATGTCTTTCCTGCAATGCAGGTACAACGTGGTCACGCAACAGCATAAGATACCGTGCTGCAGTGACTGTACAGGTTTCCACGCCGGATACAGGACAAGGGTCTTCAAAAAAGAAAGGGCCCAGAATAAAAGACGCGGTGAAACCACACCAAACAGTCACACGAGGAGAATGCAGTGGCTGGCTCTGGTACTCACGAGGGTTTGACGTTGCCCAAATACGATTGTTTTGCATATTGACGTCACCAAGCAGTGAAAAGTGGGCTTCATCCGTCCACATGACGTTCAGCAACCATTGTGGGTTACGTTCCATTTGTGCCAGCGCCCATGTAGCAAACTTTTGTCTTGCATCTGTATCTGCCGGTAATAACTGGTGAAGTCGCTGGATTTTGTACGGATACAGACCCAACATTCCGTGCAGAATACGTCGAATCGACGCTTCCGGAATCCCCGTTCTTCTTTCAGCTTCACGAGCACTGCTACTCCCCGTCGATGTCTCGACTGCCATATCTTTGATCACACTTTGTACCACATGGACACGGGCCGCTCTCAAGGGTGGTATGCCACTTCGTTGACGATCCTCCAAACTCCCCGTTTCTTCAAAACGTCGTACTAAATTCCGTATCCCATTCAATGAAATAGGGCTTTTTTCCGCCTTCAGTCCTTTCTCCGTGATGATGATGCTACTACTCCAGTTGATGGTATTGCTCAGATACATTGTCCATTGTTCTCTCTCCCACATTCTTAGCGTGCCTTCGTGGTGTAATGGTCAGCACACTGAGCCGGTTTTTCAGAGGTCCGTGGTTCAATCCCCGGCGAAGGCATTGCATATTCTTCATCTCTTTTGTTCCAAAAAAATACCTAATGTCTCTACAGTGGCGCCCGAACTAAAAGGGTTGTGGATGATGACTCTCCACACACAGGATTTGGCGACTAGGTCCCCTAAAACCCTAGTCGCCCTTTAAAAAGGGGAGTATATAAGGTATATCTCCCACATTCTTAGCGTGCCTTCGTGGTGTAATGGTCAGCACACTGAGCCGGTATTTCAGAGGTCCGTGGTTCGATCACCGGCGAAGGCATTGCATATTCTTCATCTCTCTTACTCCAAAAATTACCTAATGTCTCTACAAATTTAACAACCAACGCCCGATCTGGTAAAGAAAGCATGCTGCCGACTTCGAATGACGGATCCGTTTCCAGCCAAGTGTTTTATTGATAGCCTGATTTGCATAAAACATCTCAGTATGACGTGTGAGCGCCCTCTGTCGGTTACTTTTGGAAACATTTTTTTTTACATGGAAAAAAATCCAATGTCTTTCTGACCATATTGGCGCAAACAGAAAACTTTTCCGTGCATTCCTTCTTTTATTACGAATTTTTGAACTTTGCACGAATTTATGACGCACCCTGTATGTTCGCTCTTTGAAATTTGGCATATTTCTTAAAAGCGATAATAACACAAATATGGTTTACGCAGTTTGTTAAAATTATTTGAAAGTATGAACGATAATTTTTTTTCCGTTCGTGGATAGTGAAAGAAAGAAAAGGAAAATAGGTTCCTATAAATTAAGAAGTTCGCCAAGTAAATTATTCTTGGCGAAAAGGGAAGAAATGCGCCAAGATAAATTTTTGAATTTCTCCTTAAATTTTGGCCCAAATTTTACAAAAAATTAATATTTAGGCATAACTTGAGTCGTAGAATCGAAATATGGAAAACAATTGGAGTGCCATTTCAGAAAAAGTCTGATTTAGTGTCAAAATACCAATGTCAAAATGGTGCTGTATATAACTCGCTCTTTCGAGACATAAAAAACGCAATTTGAATCTCGTCAATCGGCCCAATAGAGTAGGAGATATAGAACTAACCCATTTTCTTTTCGCAGTGTACATCTATTATTTTTATTAAGTTTCCACTTTAAAATTTAATACCTTGTGTAATAAGGAATGAACAAGTTTTAAATTATACAACACGTTTTATTTCCAACTGTAAAGCAATAAGCGCATGTATGAATACAAGATTTTTGCAAAATGGTATAATTGTAGTCAGTATCATTCTATAAAATATAGTATCTATTCTAGAAACAGAAAATGAATCCACGACAGGTTCAAGGAAAATTTAATTTTTAAATTTAATGCAAAAACTCAGTCTGTAATTGCCAAAATAGAAGTGAAAATCAAAATAAAATGTCAAACTATTAATAAACTTATTCAGTGACTAAATTAAAAAGTACTAGTTTGAGTTTAATAGTAACTTGGTGCAAAGCATTTGCATAATATGCTTTTTTCAAGAATACAGCAATTAGTTAATCTTGAATTAATGCTACTGTTAAGCATATGAGATTAACAAATTAATTGTTTTTGTACAAGTCATTTGCATTCAGATGATGATGTTTTTAATTGCCTTGTAAGGCTTTTCCTAAGTTTATAACAGCTACTTTAAGTTTGTCACACTTTCCTGTCTCTCCCAATTTCAGCTTACAATTTCCTACCAGAATGTATTTTCAGAAACGCGTTTAATGCAAATGAGTAAGAGTAGTATTTAAGTCGAAGTTTCACTGACTTCGTTAGAGAGCCAGAGTTTCTGACTAGCGTGCGTTTGCCTTTGGGCTACGTTTCTCTTTAAGCTATTACTACGCTCGGCCGTACTTCAAGCCCTTGATAGTTTCGCCTACTTAATTGAGATTTAGGGGCCAACTATGTAGAATCCTGATAGCTTCGGTTATATCTTTTAGTTAAGCATTAGTTAAGTTTAAATTGTTATTAATTTGAGTTCAAGTCCAAGCGGAGGCTTTGCTGTATGCTCTGAGATAGGAGCCGACTGTGATAAATCTTATTTTGAGAAATAAAGGGTAATTAACCCTTCTTGAGTCTTACATGTCTGTTCACACGCTCAAGCGATTATTCGGTTACCGGTGTAAGAGTTTCTCCACATTTAACTGTTAAATAAAGGGTGGAGCCCCACAGCCTGATAGATTTTACATTTGACATGTCCTGTTTTCTGTTTGTATATAATAGAGTAAAAAAATACTAGACTACATTACAAAACATTGTGATGGATAATTATATAACTTATTATATGAATTTAACATTCAGCATTTACTGATTTTTAGCCTACCCTCAATACACACTACCCTCCAAAAGTTAAGGAACAGCATGTTTTTTGTGTCTAATTTGAGAATGAAGCAACATAGAAACAAGAAATTTGCAGGATATGTTCACTGAACAGTTCTTTAATGAATGCGACAAAGAATGATTCTAAAGTTCAACACAAACATGAATTACAGCAAAAAATTGCACTCTTGGCAGAGATTTTCCAATCTTGGAGAAACAGTATATTACAGTTTTCTGAGGAAAAATGGGGTGGTAACATTATAAAAGTGGGTTCTAATAGGGAATGTGTCCACCCCCAGCTGCAATACTTTGGCGGCAGTGACGTTCCATGTTGTCAATTAAGTTATCGGTCAGAGAAATGGGAAGCAACGACCAGACACGGAGTAATCCTTGTTCAAGCCTTGGGGGACTTGAAGCTGCAACCTGTCTCCCAAGGTAGTCCCAAAGATGCTGTATCGTATTCAGTTCTGGAGATTAAGCTTGCCATTCCATCCTCTCCATACCGTTCTTCAGGTACGGGAGCTCTATTGCGCCAGTGTTAGAGTATTCGACTCTCATTAAAAAACCAAACCCAGGATCGAATCCCAGTCGTGCGCTGCTGCACCTCTCACTGTTGCTAATAGATGGCTACACGAGCTAGCAACTACCGGTGTCTTTCGCACCACGTGGTCGCTACATACGGTAATATAAGCGTCAGCGGAAGTAGAATGATAATAGATTACTTGCGAAGCCCCATAAACAAATGTTATGAAAGGAATAAAGAAGCATAGAAAAATAAATAGAAACGCAAGATAAAATAAATATTTACAGGCCCCGGATACCTACTTCTTTCTTAGAGCGATTTGTTAACAAATGTCTGCCTTGTCTTTCAACGTAAACAAATTTAGTGGTATGTTATCACATGAAAAAATGCAGTGAAGTACTGAAAAAGTCTGCTGCTGCATAGAATACATTTTCAAAATTCTGCTGAATTAAAAAATGGTCTACTTTATCGTATTAATAATAAATATTTGCCGAATATCACTTTTGTATTTTTAGCGTTTTTTCGATTAGAATCAGTATTGAAAAATAGACGGTTTTCATTCAATCAGCTTTCATTTTGGAGGAACATTTAATTTTTTTCCCTTAAAATGGTTAATTTTTCACCTCAAGATATGAAGTAACATTTATACATTCACCATGATACAATTCATTCATCAAAATGGTATTTCTACAACACGAAATGTGCATATACATCGATTATATTCAAATACTTTGCAAACCTTAAATTTCATTAACGTCATTACATCTTGGCGACTTTTTTTCACGCCAGTTGTTGTCTATCGTCTGCAGAGTTGAACAGATTTTGGATGCAGGAACCCGCACTCTCAAGCAATTTAGGACAAAACGTTGAATGCTTTCAATAACCATCTGTAAAGTCTGATGCGAGAACATGGAAAGGCCATTCGATATTTTTAGAGAGCGTTAGTGATATCTTTAAAACTGCCTCAGTTACCAGCTTTGAACGATTCTGCGTAAAATCTTCAATGCTGAACTGGTATTTACTTTGGGGTAATTTATAGAACTTAATCATTAGAAAAGAATACTTTCAAATTATACTTATATTTTATGAATATTTTCATAATAATAATAGAAATCAGATTTACGATCTTAAATTTACGATGCATTCACATGTCTTATAATTTAAAGACATACATTTTTATTCAGATAATTTGCTTCAATTTTCTTTGATAATGATTTGCTTCCATTTCCATTCCAAGAGATAATTTGCTTCCATTTCCATTCAGACAATTTGCTTTCATTTTACAGAATAGAATATACTCTTTCTAAGACAATTTTCAACATTTCCATAAGATTTGACTTTGTATGAAGACGATTGTTTAAAACCAACGATATTGCAAGCAATGTTTTATGTATGTTTTCAGAAAGACTGGTCATTTTCAGAGGTGGTCGTCTTAAGTTATCAAACAAAAAGTTTGATTATAATACGTTTGAGCTTTATTTTTATTTTACCTCTCCTTCTACTTTTAATGTGGTAAAAATTTTATAATGTTTTATACAGTTGTAAGTATTTATATTTATTTAAAATAACCAGTTAAATTTAATTTTAAGTTCTTCCCTATAAGCCTTCATTCCTCTAATTGTCAGTGCCGCAATGTTTAAATTTGGTAGCGGGCGTGAATTAATGCAAATTCTACCAGTGGGGGAAAAAGATTTAAGTATCAAGTTCTAGAAGGGAAAGTTAGAAGGTTTGGGAAAACTCTGTGCGTATTGTACTGTGAGCTTCGGCTTAGCAGTTATTGCTGGTTAAACGTGACGTAAAAGGTGTCACTTTGCTTCCACTAAATTTATTACCGCTCTGTCAGGAAGCAGAATAGTCTGAGCTTAATTCTACTACTGGTGCCTTCAAATTTTGAGTTTAGTTCTTACTGTATCAGTTACCGCCCAAGCAGAGGCGCAGTTGGTTAGCGTCGAGTTGATGCATTGTAAATAATTTAAGAGTGTAATAAAGGGTAGTTTTAACCCTTCTTCTGTGCAGTCACTACTCTCCAGATTTCACATAAAAGGTACAAAAGTAAGCCTTACATATGGCGCGCGAAACCTCTACTCGGATCCAAGGGCAGACAATCAGGACGGACAATCATCCTTACAAGATGCAGAAGTCGTAGACCCGATGGTAACTAGCCCATTGGATGGTTTTGGCTTTTTGATACACAGGATGAGGGCGGGAATTAAACCAGCAGTGGTGTTCGAAGGTAAAAACTAAAGTTAAAACGTCACTTCGTTTCTGGAATCTCTCGAGAAGCACTTCCAGTTGTATCCGGTAACCGAAAGACAAAAAGTAGTCATTGCGTAGAGTGCCCTCCGAGGACAGGCGGAGTCTTGGTGGAAAGGAATCGGCAAATTTTTCTCGGAGAAGTCGGAAGCCTCACCTACAATTTTGAAAATTTTAAAGCGGCACTCCTAAAGGCCTTCCCGATTGTGAAAGATCGTGCCAAACGTGAAATCGAACTGTACAGCTTTTACCAACAGAAAGTTTAGCACCTTACCGAGTTTATCCTGCGTAAAGTCAAGGTAGGGAATATGCTATATGGAAGGAAGTCCGATAGCGAAGTTATTGAGATTATACCCGCAGTACAAGATTTCGTGAAGCTGAGAAACCCACGAACGCTGGAAAAATTATTCGAATTAGCCGTAAAGTTCCAGAATTCGGGGATAGTGGAAAGTTCAAAGTTTCCTATCCAGGGATACCATCAGCAGTTCTTCCGACAGCCGGCCGCGTAAAGAAACAAATACAAAGGAGGCGAAAGACCGTCAACTCACCCAGAAAACATCAGCA
>KK119590.1:24959-44966 GCA_000611955.2 Stegodyphus mimosarum
GACCCCGGCGCATAGAAAAATCCCTCTAAGTTGTATGTAAATATCGTGGTAGTCAAGATTTCCCAACTCCCGGTAATCCAGGTTATTTTGAACGACGTACCCGTAGAAGCACTCGTGCACACCGGCGCTCAAAGAAATTTTTTAAGCCAAAACTTTTACTATCGAAATTTTCGGAGAATAAGATTATATAAAAATAGTATCACAGAAATCATTGCCGCAGAAGGGAAAGTTTGTGAATGCGTCGAGAAGTTCTCGCTTAACGTTCAGGTAAAAAACGAAGTTTTGAAAGTTCTATTTTTTGTTGTTATAAATTTGCAGAATAAAGTCATTCTAGGTACAGAGTTCCTTAGGGCGGCAAACGCCACAATAAATTTTGCGGAAAAATCCATTGTCTTGGACATGGCGCCAAAGTTGGTGGAAGAGGGAAATGTGCCCGAAATCAGCCTCCAGCATCTAAAACAAGGTGAAAGAGCCAAGCTTGAAGAACTTGTAAGTAAATTAGCTACGTTATTTTCAGAAAACCCAGGGAATACACGAATTGTTACCCATGTGATAGAATTAAAATGGAGTGAACCTTACCTTGTAAAGCAAAACTTATCGTTATGATAAGGAAAAGGAATCAATAATAGAACACCACATAAAGCAGATGTTAAATGATAAAATAATTACTCCCATCAATAGTGAATATGCTAGCCCAGTTGTGCTATTCAGAAAGAGATATAATTTGCCCCCTTCGGATCCAAAAGCTTATCGGTCGATTACCATACTTAATAGATGTCTAAATTCCCTATTTACCCTTTGCCGGTAATAGAAGAAATAATAAGAAAAATTAGGTCTACAAAATTTACGACTACTCTTGATCTTACTGCAGGCTACTTTCAAATAGCCATGAAACGAGAAGACGTGAATAAGACGTCGTTTATTTTTAGACGTGAGACGTCGTTTAGACGTGAATAGACGTCGTGCAGACGTCAGCATGCGTAGAAATGCAAACGCATTTCTACGCATGTCGTTTGGGCTTTGCTGGGCCCAGTAAACTTTCCAACGCACTATGGCCATAATTCTACGTCCTGTCCTAGGAAAATCCGCTTTGATTTACCTTAATGATATCATCATACCTAGTGACACTATTGAACAACACGTGGAAGATCTCCACGAAGTTTTTTCATTATTAAAAGGTTAACTATTAATGCTGCAAAAAGTAAGTTCGGAACTAAAGAACTGAGATATTTAGGGTGCAAAATCTGAGATAAGGGTATCGAGACTGAGGATTCTATAAGAAATGCAAAAAAAAAATTATCCTCCGCCAAATTCGGCGAAGAAACTTTTATCTTTTCTTGGCATGGGCTCATATTACCTTTCTTTTATCCAAAATATTGCCGATACTGTTGAAGCCCTGTTAGTTTTAAAATGGAAGAAATCTAAGTTTGCGCCGACAGCAGAGGCAAACACGGCTTTTGAACAATTAAAAACAGCTCTAATTAATGCCCCAGTGCTAAAATTCCCGGAAGGAGAGGAGGACTTGGAGATTGCGGCTGATGGTTCAGATTACCCCGTGTGTGCTGTTTTAGTGCAAAAAGGGCACCCGTTGGCATTTTTTAGTAAAACGTAAAACCAGACACAAAGGAATTACACAGCGACGGAAGGGAAACGTTAGCCATGTTAATGGCAGTTTAGAAGTTCAGGGTTTATTTTGGAAAAGCCCCAGTTACAGTCTACTCAGGCCATGCGGCCGCAGGTAGATTATATTCTGCAAAGAATTAAACTCCTAGATTAATTAGATTGGCCTTAAAGTTACAAGAAAACAACTTAATAATTAAGCACAATCTCGGCAAGGAAAATGCTGTGGCCGATGCCTTGTTAAGAATTAAACTGAATGAAAATGGTGATAAATAAAATGTGCTATGACTTCTAATGCTTTGGATTCCCGGGAGACAATCATAGGTGAATTGCTGAAAGATCCAGAATTCGGTAATATCTATGCTTATTTAAAGGATCCAGATAATTTTGAACATGGAGATCTTGCTGCAATTAGAAATTACGAGATCATAGCTAATCTGTTGTTCTATACTAATCGACAAATGAAAACGATGAGTTTAAACCAGTCATCCCAGCCACACTCGTTACGGACACTCGTTACGGAGAGACGGGGACGCCCTAACTTTACCATTTTGGTTATACGGGCATGGTCCCACGCCCTCCTCCTGGTTTTTCATATCAGCTCCACCACAGCCAAGGGAGCGGACAAGCCAGTACCAGTACGGTCCCTGTCGAGCCTGATCCCATCCTAGGTACAATACCCGGGTTCTAGTCCTGTGAAGAATAAGGTACAATAGTACCTGATATTTTACCCCCGTGGTTGAGACTGTCTAAGTACAGATCCTAGCCAGTACTTCCCAGGAATTCTCCTGAGTCAACCCCCGGGGGGGACATCCCAGCCACAGTACATTTAAGCATTTTGCAGGAACTTCATGACGTCCCGACAACTGGACATAGGGGTGAGGAAAACGAAGTGCAGAGTACTCGAGGCGGTGCATTTTCCGCAACTACAGAAGGTAGTGACAGCGTATCACAGGTCCTGTAATTTATGTCAGTAAATTAACGACGTTAATTATAGCCCGGGCGGGTATCTAAATAGTATTATCGCGACTTTTCCTAATGAGATCCTTGGAATAGACCTTCTTGGTCCTTTTCCCCAAAGTGAGTTAGATAAAAACCGATATCTTTTGGTGATTGCAGACCATTTTTCTAAGGGGGTAGAAATAATTTCCTTAAAGCGAGCGTCGGCTAAAATAGTTGCAGATGCGTTTTTACATAGGTATATTTTAAAAGACGGTGCACCGTTAAAAGTAATGAGCGACAACGGTAGGCAATTCGTAAGTCAAGTTTTTGAAAATTTGTGTAAAGGGCTTGACATACGGCATATGAAAATGGTCCCATACAGGCCACAAGCAAACATTGCTGAAACCATTAATGAAAACATTGTTAAAATTATTAGAAGTTAAGTTAAAAGTTATTATAAACGCTGGGATGGCTGCGTTGATGAACTAGCTTATGCTTTAAGAACAGCCAAGCATGATACAACGGGTAAAACGCCCGCTGAATTATTTCTGGGTAGGAAGATTTTGACACATTTAGACAATTTTCTTTCGTCCAAGAACGAGAAACAGAATTTAAACTGGCAAACATTCAAGAGCTAATCGATGAAGCTTTCAAACATTCAAATGTAGCAAGAGAGCGGCAAAAAATGTACTATGACAGAAGACGCCGTGATCCAGATTTTAAAGTGGGGGATAAGGTGCTTAAAAGAAAATTCACTTTCTCTAGTGCACCAGAGAATTTCGTATCTAAATTCGCCCGTAAATTTGAAGGACCTTATGCAGTACAGCAGATCGTTGGGGCTGTGATTTATTTAAAATAAGATTCGTTAGAAAGAATAAAGGCTAGTACTGAGCAACTAAATAGATACTACGAACGTAAAGACTTTGATGTTTTCAAGTTTCTTACAGGCTTCCGAATTAGAAGAGGCGGCTCCGTCAGCGGCGACTTCTACCCCACCAGAACTTCCACCACGAGCGAAAAAACAAAGAAGTAACCAGACGACAACAAGGTCTCAGATAAGCAGAAGAATTCTGGAGAAAATGGAGAGACATTAGGTTATTTAGAAGCAGGAGAGGTGAAAAATAAGCAACGCCTTCGCCGGGAATCGAACCACGGACCTCTCGGTTACGCGTCGAGCATGCAGACCACTACACCACGAAGACATGCGAAGAAGGCGGGAGAACTACCTTATATACTCCCCCTTTTAAAGGACGACTGGGGTTTTGGGGACCCAATCGCCAAGTCGCTTGGTGGAGAATCATCATCCACCACCTTTTTAGTTCGGGCGCCAGTTGTAGAGACATTAGGTATTTTTTTGGAACAAGAGAGATGAAAAATATGCAATGCCTTCGCCGGGGATCGAACCACGGACCTCTGAAATACCGGCTCAGTGTGCTGACCATTACACCACGAAGGCACGCTAAGAATGTGGGAGATATACCTAATATACTCCCCTTTTTAAAGGGCGACTGGGGTTTTGGGGACCCAATCGCCAAATCGCGGTGGTGGATAATCATCATCCACCACCTTTTTAATTCGGGCGCCGGTGTAGAGACATTAGGCTATTTCGAAGCAGGAAACATGAAAAATAAGCAACGCCTTCGCCGGGAATCGAACCACGGACCTCTCGGTTACGTGTCGAACATGCAGACCACTACACTACGAAGGCGTGCGGAGAAGGCGTGAGAAATACTTTATAAAAAGAATCGCTCAACATGTGGAAGATCCAGTGAAAAAAACATTCAAGGGTTGAAGAAAGGTCCCGGCTAGAAACAAGGATCGCCGTACGGTGACAAGGTCTCGCAGCAAACAACCCCAGGATACATCAAGGAGACAGCGTACAGAAAGAAAAATACAAACAAGACAACCTGTCGGTAAAATGAAGAAGGGACCTGCCGAAGCTCAAGGCACACGGTAAAAAAATCGAAGCAACCTAGAATTTGCAGGCAAGAATCCTCGACGACTGACGATCAAAGAACCAGTTTTCCGGCCAGTAAAAGGATTAGACAGGATACACCGCCAGTTCGCACTAACAGAAGTATGAACCGAGGTGAAAAAAGAAAAAGCCAGTTCCGACCAGCGGACAGGAAGGAGAGACTGAGAGTCTCTAATGTGAACAACCTGACATGGACTCAATTTTGCAATAAAAGAATGGCTGAAACGTCGAAAATCAAAGATAAGTGAGTTTTTCAATAAACCTTTTCTGTTGTGTAAAGTCGCATGAAAATATTTCAAAGACGAAGTTACATTGTAAAATTTATTGCCTCGATTGAAGACTAAAGTTATTTTAGTTTTATTTGGCGAAAGCACAAAGTTTAGTGTATTGTAGAAATTTAATGTTAATCTAAAGAACTAGTAGTTCGGTTTTGCTTGTCGAAAGGCTATTTATGTTAACGCGCCAAAAAATCTGGCCCTATACAAACAGCTTCGTATTAGTATTTGTTAATAAAAATTTGCTTTTAGGTTTGCACTTTTGGCGAGAAAAGGATTCATTCAAGTAAAAATTTGATTTTTATTCTGTATTGTCTTAAAAATATTTGTTTACAAAATGTGAAAATATCTGTTGTGTTAAAGTACATGTGGGAATCGTGCCTCAACGAATCACCAGATGGCGCTATCTATATCTATGGTAGGAAACCTCCAGGTAAACACATCTTCACTTGGTTCGAGAAGTCTGACAGAAGCAGTCTAAAGGAATGCTCGCGAAGGAGCTACAACAAGACGCTTACTGGTCACGCGTAGGCGATCAGACCTGAACTTATCTAAAGTGACCGCATGTAGGTGGTCAGCTGTATCTTTTACCTCTCCATACTGGAACCAGTGTTGTGATTCCTCTCCTAAACATACTTAATCCATCTGTACATACTCATCCCGTTTATCTTTTCTTCTGTGAACCAGTAATAAAACCTGATACTTTGAACAGTGGGTGTGATCCCTGTTTAATGATAAGACGTCCCCCTCACAACTATGGGGGCTCGAAACGGCGAACTTCAAAATAAGGTACTGTGAAAACTTTTCTTTCTTTTTTTCTTCAAGATAGTGCTACTTCTGTTTCGTTTTTAAATTGGGTTTTTTAAATAACTCAAACAAGAGTGATTTAAAATTAATTGCTGAAAAAATTGAAGAGAATGTTCCAGGAAATGCTAAAAAAGCTGACATTGGAAAAATTATAGAAAATTCGGATGTCTTCAAAACGAACGTTGAATTAGTTCGTGGCATCGTTAAATCGATCGCCGAGGATCGAACGCCTAAAGCAAGTAATGAACACTATCTGTTAGAGATCGAAGGTCTTAAATTAGCCCCAAATTGAGAAGCAGATTGAGTTAGAAAATTTAATACCACAATCATTATCGGGTGATAGAAAAAACGCGCAAACTAGGTTTACTTAAAAGTGTTAAAACGCTTACAATTTCTGTTCCTGAGCGGCCAGAGGCATTGCATTTGTTTTTCATTTCAATGGAAAACGCTTTTGCCACCAAAGAAGTTCCCAAAGACTTACAAGCTGAGATACTAATTATTTTGCTAGGGGTTAAAGTTAATAATGTTTTAACGTATGCAACTGAAGAAGCATTGTCGGGTTACGAAAAACTAAAAGAGTTGCTTTTAGCTGAATTTTAGCTGACACCAAGAGGGATTCTTAACACCTTTAAACATGCTCAACGCGCAGCAAACGAGTCGCATGTTCAGTTTGCATCGCGATTGACCGCAACATTCGAATACTATTGTCAGGGGTCAGGTAAACACAAAAAGCTTTAAAAAGTTATGTGATTTAAATGTTGCAGATAAATTGTATGAAACTTTTGATTTTAAAACGAAAGAATACATAGGTGTTCGAGAGGGAAAAACATGGTTTAGTCGAACCCAGTTAGGGTGAGAATGTGATTTATATTTCTCATCCTGAGGAAAATCATTGTCGGAAATACATAACCCTAAAATTCAGTCTAACGAATCGAAAGTACCAAGTCTTCAAAACCAAAGTATTAAGAATGACTCATTCCGTCGAAGCAAATCCAAAAGTAAACCGAATGTCATTTCGTTGACGCCAGAGAGATCATGTTATGTCTGTAGGGGAAGGAGTAAAAATTTTCATTTCGCCAGGGATTGCGTAAAACGTAAACAAAGGGAATCAAATAAGGAAACGGAAAGAAAAAACAAAAGAAGTGTTAATAAAGTCAGTTTTATTCACGAGTTGCAATACGCGAATATTTAACTAGAAAATAAAAAAAAAAAGCACTTATCGATTCAGGCGCTCAAGTACCGGTCGTAATTTCTATATTAATTGAAATAAAAACACCGCTGGAGGGTAAAATAATACTTAGCTCATGTTTTGAAGAAAAAAAAGAGGCAGATATCGCTAGAGTAGGATTATCTTTAAACCACAATTCACCAAAGTTAGAACTCATTGCTGCAGCCGTAAATAAATTATCTGTTCCTTTAATTTTAACACCAAACCTTTATTTTCAACTTCTAAAGGTATGTCGAGAAGAAAAAATAAAACACCTAATCCTAACACTGAGAATAAATTTCAAAGTGAATCATCTTTACAAGAGCGTTTTTTTATTAAATTTTGCATTGAATTTTTGTGATTGATGAATGTGATCTGGATTTCTTGCTTATTACTAGTGTGAATACTCGTAAAGAGTTATCGTTATTGATTAATAATTATAAACCAAATAAAACCAAAGACACAAATTTAAAAATGACTATTGTGTTAAAAGGTGATATCCCAATATCTCAACGTTCTCGGAGATTACCGTTTGCTGAACAAAAATTGCTGACAAACAGATAGACGAGTGGTTGCAAATGTGGATAATTAAACCATCTTATTCCGAATACGCATCCCCAATTCTGCTATGTAAGAAACGTGATGGAACACATAGATTATGCGTAGACTTTAGACAGTTAAATAAAAAAGTAGTGAAAGATTCTTTTCCTATGGCCCACGTAGAGGAAGTACTTGATCATTTGGGGGAAGCGAAAGATTTTTCAACTTTAGATTTGAAAAGTGAGTTTTTCCACGTTCCAGTCGATGAAAAATGTACCAAACATTTAGCATTCATTTGCCATGCAGGTTTATTTGAATTTTTAAGAGCTCCGTTTGGTTTGACCACAAGTCCTAGTTTATTTTTAAGATTTATCTATAACGTATTCAAGGAATTAATAAGGGATAATACAGTTGTAATTTACATGCATGATTTTATCATACCTTCCCGTGTTGAAAAAGAGGACTTAGAAAACTTAAGCAAGTTTTAAAAATAGCTTCAGAATATGGACTAGAAATTGATTTTAAAAAATGTCAATTCCTTAAAAGAAAAATTGAATTTCTCGGTTATTTAATTGAAAAAAGGTACAATTCGTTCATCCCCCAATAAGACGCTTGCAGTTACAAATTTTCCTCAACCTAAGAATGTTAAGCAAAGCTTCCTCGGTCTCACAGGATATTTTAGAAAATTTGTACCTGGTTATTCGAAAATAGCCAAACCATTGATTGATATGCTTCGCAATGGTGTAGAATTTGAATTTGGGCCAAGGCAGAAGCAGGCATTTGACCACCTTAAAGAACTTTAGAGCCAAAGTCCTGTTCCTCACATCTTCCAGCAGGGAAAACCTTTCGAGTTACATACGGATGCCAGTAGTCTTGGTTTCAATGCAGTGTTGCTTCAAAGCTCAGATGATGGACAGCTCCATCCAATCCATTACATGAGTAAGAAAACATCACCTCAACAAGAAAAAATGTCAAGTTATGAACTCAAAGTGCTAGCGATCGTCGAAGCCTTAAAAAATTTCGAAGTTATCTCGTAGGCACAAAAGTCAAAATAGTCACAGACTGCGATGCATTTCAGAAAACAATGCAGAAAAAAGATCTGACGCCTAGATGGGCACTACTACTCGAAGAGTTCGAATATGAAGTTATCGAGAGACCCAATCAACAGATGAGACATGTCGACGCATTAAGCAGGCATGCTGTGTGCATGGTCACTCATTCGCAAAGTGAAATCACTACTAAGATCGCAACAGCACAAGAGGCTGATGAGCGTCTTCAATTATTGAAAACTTTGGTCAAGAAAGGACTTAGAGATGACTACCTGCTAAAAGACAATGTGTTGTATCTGCAGGAGAGGGGTCGAAAACTCATCATTGTGCCGGAACCGATGGAATTACAGATTATTCATGGGATAGATAACAAAGAACACTTTGCTGTACAGAAGACAGAATGCTAAATATCTGTTGAAAAGAGATTTTCATATTTCGAATGCTCGAGATAATGCCATTACCATTGATTCGATAATACGAGAAAAATAGAGCACGTTATAATGAACTGTGTCGTGTGCATCCTCTGTAATAAAAAGGGTGGAAAAGCAGAATGTCTATTGAATCCCTATCCCAAAGGACAATATTCCTTTAAGCATATACCACATCGATTTCATAGGACCCTTGCCATCTACAGATAAGAGATACAGACATATCTTTACGGTGTCCCCCGAAAACATCGTGGCAAAACCATCGCGGACGAAAACGTCGCGGAGAAAACAACGCAAGGCGAAAACGTCGTGGTACAAAACATCGTGGGAGAAAAAAAGGCAAAGAGAAAAAAATCGTGGTACAAAGTATCGTGGTCTAAAATAATGCGGACCCAAAACTTCGCAGTTTAAAAACATCGTCGTCGAAAATACCGTGGAAAAAATAAAGTATTTGCAAATCATCGCGTGACGATAATATCGCACACATGCGTTTTTTAGTTTTTAAAAGCTGTAAATGCATATTAACATAATGATTTTGGAGCGCAATAAGCGTAGAGGGATATTTTTACTTTTATATTTCATACTTTTGAATGAACTAATAATTTTTTATTCAAAAAGTAAGAACGACACTTAAGTATTTAGAAAATTGAAAAGGAATAGAAAATTGATGCAGCTGATAGCACTTAACAGAGCTTTAAATTTAGATACTTAATTAACAAAGGTCATTAATAATTAATCTTTTTTTTATAAAGTTTTACTGATAATTTTTCATTAAAAATACAGTCTAAAAATGTTTAGAAAAAGGAAGATAAATGGCAGCATGAGGTTATCTCTATAAAAATTGGTTAGATTATAAGGTATTTCTCCTGCCTTCTTCGTGGTGTAGTGGTCAGCACGCTCGGCGCGTATTCGAGAGGTCCGTGGTTCGAATCACGGCGAGGGCATTGCTCATTTTTCATTTATTTCAGCTTAAAAAATATCCTAATGTCTGTACAAGATAATTATCAAATTATTTTCTTTCACGTTTGTTAATCTGATATTGTTTTAGTGAAAATAATATCTTTTTTGTTTCCATTTATTCTTAAAGTGTCGTTAACATTTTCATATATAGCGTGTAATCAATTATTTGGATGTCGGTTTGTTAGTTATGAAGAAAGTCAGTTATGTAATATGCCACTATGGGATTTGAATTTATTGGAATATGCCAAACCGTGCTAGGGCTACCTGCTTAAGAGGAAAGATGCTTTGTAGAGTACTTTCTCAGGAACTGGCATATATTTTGCACTGGTGTTTAAAACTTAAGCAACAGCAGGGTTTTTTGCCATAACTCCACGAGAAATCAACTGAGAGACATGAAATGCAGAAATGAAGGAGAGTATTATGTACGTAAAGGATGACGAAAGCATAGGAGCTGAAAAAGCAATACAATGTATAAGGTATGGAATCAATTTTTTAGAAAAAACTCACATCTTTGGTGCACTGAATAGTAACCTGAAATTTATTTAAAAGATTATCCTTCTTGGCTGGAAAAACTGAATCCTGAAACTGTATTCGAGTTTCTTTAGATGTTTTGGAGTTTCTTTAGATGAAGAAAATAACATCGGGCTTCTTTGAAATGATTCGAGGTGCTGAAGATTTTCAGATATAAATGAAGAAAACACAGAAATGGAGATAAAGAAAAAAGGAAAAATAAGTGTATAGTTTTATTTCAGGTGAAGACTGGTGATCCAGTAACTCAGAACGAAATAGTCTGGAAGTGACGTTGTACTCAGCAAGGGAAAGGAAATAGAAACGATGGTCACGGTGAGGTTCTAGAATGTGTAGAGAAGTTGTTAAACTGTATAAATGATTAAACTAGGTTCAAATTCAGTGGTATCACAACTTCTTTGAGTGGTCTCATAACTAGTGTTTGTTCAATGCTCCATATAGTATGAAAGAATATCAACATTGTGTCTAGAAAAGGAAAGAATGAACGCGATAGAACATTTTGCACCAAAAAAAAAAATTGAAAGCAATCTTCATAAATTTTATAGCTATTTTAATTAAATGCTGCTTTGGTATGCTTTGTAAAAATTTTTGATTAAAAATATTTTCTTTATGTGGTACTCGTACGTCAATTACGATTTCATAAAATCATTTTCTAATCTGTGCATGCCTATGCATTAATCAGCAAACACATTATAAGTATTCGAGGTGATGCCTGGATTCAGTATAAAATGTTTGATTACTATTGTATAACTTCATGAATATGTGATTTTATTGGAAAAGATTAAAATGTTATGTTACTTATTATTCGTATTGCTAATCTTTGGCCAAAAACCAGGGGAAAAGAACGTGAATTAAATCGATCTTTTAAATACAATTAATAATAAAATTATATATTAATTTAATCAATCTGTATGCATGAATACACATATGCAAAAAAGGCAGGGGGCTTTATCAAGATGCAAACAAACGGCGATGGAAATATGTTTGGTAAGCACTGTTCATAGAAGTTTTTTTGGGTGGGTCAGCTGTATAACATACAAATACAATTAAGTTCAGAAATGCGATTTCTGTTTGTCCAAGTGCTAAGTGCATGGAGCATACTCTGTAGTTGTCAGGACTGAGTGTTCTGTGCGTATTCTTGGCAAACATCTTCGTGAACAGTTGAAAAGTCTCTAAGTCCTGATTTGGAACAGGGAGCTGAAAGCAGCTATGTTCTGGTTGTAGATACCGTGTTTCAGTTGTATAATAACTGTACTTGAAAGAGATTTAAAATCCTCTTTTATTAAATCAATATTATTTACAAATTACTTCCCAACTCGGGAGGGATACAGAAAGTAAAAGACCACACTTTGGTCTAAATGAACAATCAGATAAATTTAAACTAAAGCTAAATAGAAATTTAATTAATCTTTGCTCACAGAGCTAATCGCGGAGTTGGCCTCTAACTAAATGGTGCGTAGCAAGAAATACTAATACTAGCGCACTTCAATTTATTTCAAGCAATCACGTAGCAAGCACTATGGCTTATAATTTAGCTGCTAGCTGGTCAGGCGAACGTCGAACAGAATGACCGTGATCTGAGACTAAAAGCTCTCTCACACTGAGAGGTTTCTACCTCTGGTTTAAATAGTACTTGGCTCTACTTCAAAATTAGCATACGCTGAAAACGCGCGCTTCTTCTGACGGGAAGTTGAAACTGAGAAGAGATAGAAAGATTTAAATTAAAATAAAACTTTGTTAGTTTAACTAAAACCTTACATAGTGACCGAAATTTTTAGCTGCCTTTTATTAACCAAATAGCCTACAGCTCACAGATGGACAGAACCCACCCCCCCGAGTTTAGCCGCTGAGTACAGCTGTGACCTTCGGGAATTTAAAATTCGGGATATTCTCCAGCTGACCGTGGTAGAGCACGTAAACTGTCCGAAGAAGATATTTGAAACTTTTCATGTGGCAAAGATAAAGGGTCTTTACACATAATTACTAAGGAAACGAGGAGAGAAACAACAGCTTCTAATTTTAACAATGGACCATTTAGGGTAATTCTGCCGGCGAAGAAATTTGTTTTTCAACTCAATACCTAGAGCTAAGAGCTGCAAGCGTTAGTTTCCCGAAAATTTCCTAATTACACTTTCATCTTGCTTACAGATTCTCACTTCTTTTTCGAAACAAGTTTGAAAACGAAAAAAAAATTGACGAAAGGGAAGCATTCATCTTTTGAATAAAATAACTGAATTTAAAATGTAAAACTAAATCATTAAAATGAACTGTTTTAATAAACTCGCTAATCAATACTCTGCAAATTTTAAGTGCAGTGACAAACAGCATTTAATTCTCTCCCTTAAACGATTCATTAGTCCAAAGAGGCAATTTGCCCAGAAGAGCTATTAATTTCATTTTGGTATTTTCCGTTGGTTCACTATAAAAGTCTGAATCTCTTTTCAAATTGTTGCCACCAAATGTTAGAGCCCTGAGATATATTTAAAGAAATTAAATAATGCAAAATTTGCATAAATGTATGTATGTTTCTCGCAGTGTAAAAAACGACGGTACGTAGAGTCATCAAATTTTGAATAATAGTCCTCCACTCGATTATGGGCATCTAGAAGCAGAAATTTGGAATTTGGGATTTGTTTTAGTATATATTTCACATTTTGTAAAACTGTAACGAATTTTTAATTAATAAACTCAACGATTTCAAAGCGTTCCATTAACATTATCACCGCGTGCATCTTCAAGTACGGATATTTTATGCGCGACTTTTCTTTACATGTCTTACTGGTATTATGCTGGTAACGGAGCAACGCAAAGACGTTACAATATCTAACTGTATTTTGCGTCGAATGACTTTGAATGTCTGTATAACTTTTCAAATCCCGTTTCGAATACCCCGTGAAAAATCGGCCCTTCGGGTGTAATATAAAATCTGAAACAGATTTTTTAATTTATTTAATTATTTTTTTTTAAATTTCAGTAGTCCAGGCATTCAGATTTCAAGAAGCAACATCGTCTTCTTCAAATGTCATTTGTAAAATGTATTAATCCTCAAAGATGTGTTGCTTTTATTCTAGGGTTTATATGACATCTTGCCTAATTAATATTTGCATATTTTCAAATTTTCACACTGAAAAAAACTTTATCGTAAAAAATTTCTAAATTATGCTCATTACACATGTGTTGCACTGCACGTAAAATTATATTTTTGGCTGATCATAAAAATTCAAAAAAACCATGAGTCTTATTTGACTTAATAGTATTTCTTACATGTCATATAATTGAATTTGTTACATGTCAGTTATATCATATATTTTCAGTGTGAAATATGCACTAAACGTATAACCTGCATTAAAATAACTGTGCCACGGAATCAGCCGGAATTCATGAATGTTATTAAAATGAATAACGACAATATTCAATATAGTAAGGACTGCATACAGAATGAATAAGGACTATATACATCTCCTCACATGTACGCATCATCGCCACAACACTTCATAAATCTTAAGCATGTTGCAACAGTAAAAAGAAAATAAAAAATAAATAAATAAAATAAAATAAAAACAAGAGAGAATTTGAGCAATCCGATACTCGAAAAAGCATTGTGATCCGAGTATATACAACTCTAAATGTATAACTTGAATCACAACCAACATACTAATTAAGACTTGCATGAATATTAAAAGAGAACGCATACTGAAGTGTGAAAAATGACTTACTCTATAAAGTTATAAATTTATATGCAGGATTTTCTCCCTTTTATTACATGCAAATGCAATAATGAACATTGTAGAGTTTTTATGGTGAGAAAAAGAAACAGACAAGCTATTTTTTCCCCGTGAAACCGGGGATCGCTATTGTGAGCAGGTACTCCTTCCCCATGTACGTCTGTTCCGAGGTGCCATTGGCCCAGACTTAATTATTATGGATGACAATGCACGGCCACATCGGACTACCTCCTCACAATAGCGATCCCCGATTACAGACCCTCTGGTGAAAACGTGGAGCTCAGTTCGTCCGTTCAGCATAATGCCTCTCTAGACAAGAACTCCGGGACCACCGTTACGGTGTCTTTCCTTGACGTTACTGGGATAAAACCGGGTCTCGAACTCTCTCCAAATCAAAAGGCGTTGAGAATCGCTTCTGGTACTGAACCGACTCTCATCCGTAAAGAGGACACGACTCTACTGATCAGTTGTCCAGTTTTGTGCTCTCTGCACCACTGTAAACGGTGGCGTCGGTGGCCAACTTTCAACGAGAGGCAGCGTTCAGGACGGCGGGCGAATAGACCCCCTTTGTGGAGGCGTCTGGCCACAGTAAACCGCGACACTTGTCGCCCCGTTGCTGTACAGAGTTGCTGAGCAATGGGGCTTGCTGACTGCTGTCGGCCTCTTTTCGCCTGCAGGACGATATATCGGTCATCCCCTGCAGATGTCGTCCTCGAGCGGCCACCACCAATCTTTCCAACAGCTGTACCTGTGGTTTGGAACGCTTTCCAAGCGCGCGAAACGACACTTTTGTTGATTCCAAACTCTACCACTAAACGACTAGTGTTCAGCGAACTTCTGTTTCTTAAAGTCATGCTTTTTCTCGGTACCCAATTTTCAGAATGTCTTAATTTCCGCGTGCCAGAAATCTATAGCAAGAGTATATTAATATTTTTGAGTGAGGTTTTATTTTATGGCGATTCTTTGTCCTCGGAATTTTTTAACAACTGATTTTGAAGCCATTATTTGTCAAAGAAAGTATTTAATTAAAATTTGATAAAATAAAAACTTTATCGGACTGCATTTAGAGTAGATAGTTTTTAAGAAGAAAAACTGCACATATTGTACATTATTAATTATTATTATTTACGTGTTCCGGCATACACTGAAGGGAGGGATGCCTTCCTGGAGATCTTTCTGACGGAAACTAGCTTGTAATAACACGTTACACATGGGGCAGACCACAAAAACACCCAATGCAGTTAGCCCCTTCGTGGTGACAGTACGCCCCTTCTTCAGCTTTCCGATCATTCTTCCACGTGTGAAGTCGTCCAGGTGATTTCTTCTAGCCATATTTCACGAACTGACTCACTGGCACTTGCAGTGAATATGTTGATTTGCGTCTCCGTCCTTCCTTTTATTCTACTGTTGAGCTGCGCGCGCCGACATCACGCGTTTTGTGTACGCTCACGTCGCCTCTGACGTTTCGTTCCTGATATTTGCATACGCATGACGTTTCTACTGACTTACGTGTTCATTGTAGACGTCCTTTTCTGCAATTTCATGGCTATCTGCTGAATTTTAACATTGTTGCTTAAGTTTTGCACACAGTGTATTTACATTATACGTTAGGAAAATCAATAAAATCTCATTCAGCCAGCTCGTTCTCCTGATCGAAATATCAGTGTTCAGCCATTTTATCGCTCGGGCACTAGTAGTCGGTTTCGCAGAGGATTATTAACTAAAAATAGTTCGTTTTCGCATTAGTCATTGGAAGACTCAAATTTAAAAGTATACTCAGAAAATTTAAGCGCAATCTTTTTTTTAGAAATTATATGTAATTGCAGTGAACCCTTCTTAGAAATACTGGTATTTCCCTAAAACGACTAGTGTTTTTGAGAACAGAAATAAACATAGGTTTTAAGTATTACATCCACGCAAATTTAAAAAGATACGGTGAAATCCTGAGAGGTGGATTTGAAGAGAATTTTTTACATTTAACTTTACATTTAGACATTTCTTATAAGCACTTTAAAAGTATTATTTAATTTTGTGGATAAATTTTATTCGAAAATTTTTTAGTTATCCACTGAATTTTTATAACATACAGTGAAGCAGCTTCCTAAGACGAGCATCTCTGTAAGTGACCAGTATAGGTATGAAACTTTGGTATCAAGTCTCATCCTTCTAAGATGACCATCTTCATAGAAGGGTAAATCATTTCGAACCGTAAATGTTCGCCTTGAACGTAGCGTTCCCATTTAGGTATATTTATTTTCTTTAGTAAACATTTAGTTTTCTTTCTTAACACATATTGAATCATTTTGTACCACCGTTCCCTGGAAGTGACTAGTAGTTGGTTTAGGATGAAGGATTATTCTAGATGTTGTTAGGTAGGTATTTTATCATGGCTGCTGCTAAACTGTTGTGAGATTATCACTTATAGGAAACTCGGCTTAGATAAGAATGCTTTTAATGGAAACTATCTTATATTTGTAATTAGAACAAAAAAGTACTGGCCGGTGTCTTTTATTTCTTAGTTGGTTTGGTTTATTTAATTATGAAGAAGAACTTAAAGGCTATCTGCCTAAAGGGAGAGATGACTTCGTGGCGGATGTTTTAAGGGAAATCTGGGTCTTATACACGTTACACATGGGAAAACGACTAAAACGTCTATGCAGCCTGCCCGGTCACCAAGTTTCGAACCTCAGACCGAACTACCACTAAACGACTAGTGTTCAGCGAACTTCTGTTTCTTAAAGTCATGCTTTTTCTCGGTACCCAATTTTCAGAATGTCTTAATTTCCGCGTGCCAGAAATCTATAGCAAGAGTATATTAATATTTTTGAGTGAGGTTTTATTTTATGGCGATTCTTTGTCCTCGGAATTTTTTAACAACTGATTTTGAAGCCATTATTTGTCAAAGAAAGTATTTAATTAAAATTTGATAAAATAAAAACTTTATCGGACTGCATTTAGAGTAGATAGTTTTTAAGAAGAAAAACTGCACATATTGTACATTATTATTATTATTTAGTGTTCCGGCATACACTGAAGGGAGGGATGCCTTCCTGGAGATCTTTCTGACGGAAACTAGCTTGTAATAACACGTTACACATGGGGCAGACCACAAAAACACCCAATGCAGTTAGCCCCTTCGTGGGATTCGAATCTCGAACCGAACTACCAGTGTTCAGGGACTTTACCGCTCGACCGCTTGTGGGTTACATATTGTACATTGACTATTATTTTCAATGAGTCAAGTGTTTTAAGTACAATTTTTACGCATTTAAATGACTAGTTGTTTGGAACAAGAAAATGTTATTATTTTGTGAATCGTTTTAAATACTTTATAAGCATATGATTTTGAGTGTCAATCATAACTAAAAATTAATAACCGAGTTCTCTTCCTGCATGATAATTTTTTAATGAAAGTGATCAGAAATAATTCTTTTTCAGTATAATAAAACAGTTTAATGCTGTTACGCATTAAACTAAAAGCATCTAAGATATTTTGAAAAAAGGTATTTTTAAAAGAAGACATCCTGATTTCAATTTTAAATCGAAGAAAAAAAAATTTTTTGTTTTGTAAATTTACAGATTTTGTTCTTATTTTTTCACCTGTAATTAAATGTACTTTTAATTTCTCAGTTCATATTAATTAACACAGATATGCTCTGAATTAGCTGAATCATTGTGAAATGTACTGTTAGGCAAATGTGGAATTCTGTTTTATCCAACTACACCACTGTAAATAACTATTATACTATTTTCTTATATGATTTCCTTTACCTCACCAAAGCACTCGCATGATAAAACATTTCGTTCATCTTACATTTCACGGGGAAAAAATAGCTTGTCTGTTTCTTTTTCTCACCATAAAAACTCTACAATGTTCATTATTGCATTTGCATGTAATAAAAGGGAGAAAATCCTGCATATAAATTTATAACTTTATAGAGTAAGTCATTTTTCACACTTCAGTATGCGTTCTCTTTTAATATTCATGCAAGTCTTAATTAGTATGTTGGTTGTGATTCAAGTTATACATTTAGAGTTGTATATACTCGGATCACAATGCTTTTTCGAGTATCGGATTGCTCAAATTCTCTCTTGTTTTTATTTTATTTTATTTATTTATTTTTTATTTTCTTTTTACTGTTGCAACATGCTTAAGATTTATGAAGTGTTGTGGCGATGATGCGTACATGTGAGGAGATGTATATAGTCCTTATTCATTCTGTATGCAGTCCTTACTATATTGAATATTGTCGTTATTCATTTTAATAACATTCATGAATTCCGGCTGATTCCGTGGCACAGTTATTTTAATGCAGGTTATACGTTTAGTGCATATTTCACACTGAAAATATATGATATAACTGACATGTAACAAATTCAATTATATGACATGTAAGAAATACTATTAAGTCAAATAAGACTCATGGTTTTTTTGAATTTTTATGATCAGCCAAAAATATAATTTTACGTGCAGTGCAACACATGTGTAATGAGCATAATTTAGAAATTTTTTACGATAAAGTTTTTTTCAGTGTGAAAATTTGAAAATATGCAAATATTAATTAGGCAAGATGTCATATAAACCCTAGAATAAAAGCAACACATCTTTGAGGATTAATACATTTTACAAATGACATTTGAAGAAGACGATGTTGCTTCTTGAAATCTGAATGCCTGGACTACTGAAATTTAAAAAAAAAATTAAATAAATTAAAAAATCTGTTTCAGATTTTATATTACACCCGAAGGGCCGATTTTTCACGGGGTATTCGAAACGGGATTTGAAAAGTTATACAGACATTCAAAGTCATTCGACGCAAAATACAGTTAGATATTGTAACGTCTTTGCGTTGCTCCGTTACCAGCATAATACCAGTAAGACATGTAAAGAAAAGTCGCGCATAAAATATCCGTACTTGAAGATGCACGCGGTGATAATGTTAATGGAACGCTTTGAAATCGTTGAGTTTATTAATTAAAAATTCGTTACAGTTTTACAAAATGTGAAATATATACTAAAACAAATCCCAAATTCCAAATTTCTGCTTCTAGATGCCCATAATCGAGTGGAGGACTATTATTCAAAATTTGATGACTCTACGTACCGTCGTTTTTTACACTGCGAGAAACATACATACATTTATGCAAATTTTGCATTATTTAATTTCTTTAAATATATCTCAGGGCTCTAACATTTGGTGGCAACAATTTGAAAAGAGATTCAGACTTTTATAGTGAACCAACGGAAAATACCAAAATGAAATTAATAGCTCTTCTGGGCAAATTGCCTCTTTGGACTAATGAATCGTTTAAGGGAGAGAATTAAATGCTGTTTGTCACTGCACTTAAAATTTGCAGAGTATTGATTAGCGAGTTTATTAAAACAGTTCATTTTAATGATTTAGTTTTACATTTTAAATTCAGTTATTTTATTCAAAAGATGAATGCTTCCCTTTCGTCAATTTTTTTTTCGTTTTCAAACTTGTTTCGAAAAAGAAGTGAGAATCTGTAAGCAAGATGAAAGTGTAATTAGGAAATTTTCGGGAAACTAACGCTTGCAGCTCTTAGCTCTAGGTATTGAGTTGAAAAACAAATTTCTTCGCCGGCAGAATTACCCTAAATGGTCCATTGTTAAAATTAGAAGCTGTTGTTTCTCTCCTCGTTTCCTTAGTAATTATGTGTAAAGACCCTTTATCTTTGCCACATGAAAAGTTTCAAATATCTTCTTCGGACAGTTTACGTGCTCTACCACGGTCAGCTGGAGAATATCCCGAATTTTAAATTCCCGAAGGTCACAGCTGTACTCAGCGGCTAAACTCGGGGGGGTGGGTTCTGTCCATCTGTGAGCTGTAGGCTATTTGGTTAATAAAAGGCAGCTAAAAATTTCGGTCACTATGTAAGGTTTTAGTTAAACTAACAAAGTTTTATTTTAATTTAAATCTTTCTATCTC
>KK119591.1:0-38478 GCA_000611955.2 Stegodyphus mimosarum
GACATGAACATATTTCTCAAATTTGGGTCGCGGCTTAAAAAGGTTAAGAACCACTGATCTAGATTGACAACAAATCCATTATTCTTCTAAGTTTCAAATGTAAACAAATATGGCTCTTTCGTAACTATAATTAGACTTAGCCGCACTTAAACAACTATTAAATTGTTGATAATTCTACAAATATTGCACGCAGGTTTACTAAAGACATAAAAACCTTAACCAGAATAATTCAATTATTTTTAAAGCAAAAAATGCGCAATTTACCAACATATAAGAATAAAGAATCTGAGATCACGGAGCCAAGTAACAGAGTGGATATATATATACGTATATTTATATACTTTTGGTGCGGTTTGCGTTACAGTCTGCGTTACGTTTGGTGAGGCAAATTACAATCAAAAGGAAAGGTGCACATCTACATGCTATACCAGTCCTATATATATAATTTTAAGATTCTGAGGCTATTCATTTTTGGGTTATGCGAGAGCTATGCTTACGTACGTACGTACAGACGCGACGAAAAAAATCCGCTTCAGAATCCATTTTAAATCAGTTTTATAATATTTTGGGGAAGAAATAGTGCTGTATGTCGTCCTCACCTACAGATGTCGCACAAAAACATCGTTATATTGCATTCGATAGCTGTCAAAATAGGTTTTTACGTTGAAATATGGTACCCGAAATTTTTCTCGATTACAATACTTCCTTTTTACTTCCTCGTACAAGGAAGTAATAAATAACTTGACAATGACGACGAGAGTAACTTTTTTGACATCAATATCAGTATAAAATGAACTTAAAAACTTGATTACGTTTTAAACCTAGTCATTCCTTTTATATTATCTTGTAATTCTTGTAATTCCCATTTAATTGCAAAGTAATTAAATATTAACATCTGAAATGTTTAATAAATTGTATGTTAGTTTTCTACATTGTCATTTCAAAGGTATAATGTTTGTGTTTCAAAGGTATAATTCGGAAATACGTTTTTAGCAGTAAAAATTAGATTAGTAAAATAAAAGTAAAATGAAATTTGAATTCGAAATAAATCAAATAAATCAAAATTACAAGAGAATTTATGTTACATGTGCGATTAAGAAAATTTGTCCTTTTGAAACATAATGTTGAGAAAACCAGCCCACTTATAAAGCCTAATTCCTTCCGAAGTAATCTTAACTAATATTATAAACGCGAATGTGAGTTTGTTTGTGCGCTTTCTTTTTACGCTTTCATGTCTTAATTACGTAACCGATTATCATGAAATTTTGAAGAAATATTTTTGAAATGTTAGAAATATTTATAGGCTATAAAATGTAATTTATCTGGTGACATTTAAAAGCGTAACATTAATTAATTAAACATTTATTAAAGCGTTTATTAATTTGTATTTGTTTAATTTAATTCATTATTTAAAATCTATTAGGATTTCCGACTTTTTCCTCTTCTTTCACCAACATTTTTCAGTCATTAGGAAATATACGCAGCTGGTTTCCTAGATTTCATGGCGATACACTCCGTGTAAATACGAGTACAAATATCCGCGGCCTATAGATATTGAGGAAGAGAAGTATTGTATTTACTGAAATTTTACTCTGAATGTATTTTTAAAATTCACGCGGAGTTGAAACTTATTTAAGGACATCAACGCGTGCAAAGCCACGGGTAAAAGCTAGATATCCCTTTTTTGTTTATTTATTTATTTCCTTTTTTACGGTTAATTTTCAATTCAAGTCAAGTCATTTCAGTAGTCTTTAAATCTTATTTAAGGACATCAACACGAGCGAAGCCGAGGATGAAAGCTAGTTGCTTATAAAACAACAAAACAAGAAATAAAAAGAGTAAAGTCTATTAACGGGGAAAATGAAAGTTAAAAAATGAAAATGAAATTGTAAAATGAAAGAAAGGAAATTTATTATCATACCTTGGAAATGGAGGTTCCAGCGTAAGGTCACGTAATTTCCATTCGTGAATGAAGAAAATCGCGATAATGCATATGTGTGAAGAAAAACGAAGAAATCGACTAATTTACACAATTTTAGCTTTTATATTTTAAGCCTTGTTCAATAATTTGGGAAAATTTCATAAGTTCGAGACGGAGGATTCGACTCAGTAAAGTCCATCTGCCGATACGAGAGGAATTCGTCGACAAAAACATGGTTAACCTCAAAAGCGAGAAAGGTGCTGGGAAAAGAAAGATACAAAGTAAGACAGTACTTGTTGCCAATGCAGCTAGCTAAATAATATTTGCTCATGGTGTTAAATCTTTCCGAAATGCATTTGGGTGAAAATCGACGGAAATGTGAAAGAGGTAGAGAATAATTAAAGCAAAATTAAGCGATTATCTGAAACGAAACATTGCATATTTTAAGGTTAGCACATTTACAGAGCATATAATTAAAAAATAAAATTATTTACGTGAAAATAACTATTTAAGCTAAAAAAATTAAACAAAGCGTCATTTACTAAATAAAAAACTTTCCACGTTTACTAATCAGCTACTCTATTTAAAAATGGACATCGTTGAATTTTCTGTGAAATACCTAATAAGACAAATACAGAAAGGCTATGATCTAATAAAAAACCCATAACAATCGTTTTTAGCAAAAATGACAAGAGCTGTCTGTCATTTTCACGTACGTATTTTTTAAAACTCTAGTCATCAAATGTTAGATAAAAAATACAGCCTTGATTAAATAATGGATTTTATATTAATAATTTCAACCTTAGTCTGTGCTTTTGATAACAACAGAAGTTTTATTAAAGATCGAAACTATTACTGCCAAATAATAATGATGCATATCATTTGTGATTGTCAGGTCAGAGGAAATTGTAGCTGTTTGTTAAACAGCTACTTTGAGCTTATCAGATTTCAAGTTTCTAACGAGGACACTGCGTCACACCAGCAGACCGGAGGAGAAGAAATTCGCTTTCATTGTCTCAGTTTAGAAACTAGAAAACGCTTTCCGAGTAAATGTCACGGTTGCCTTGGTTACGCCACATTAAAGGAAGCGAAGTCAAGGCATAAAGCATGACACCGAACATTTCCTGCTCAATCGTTTGCAGCAAATATCGTTGTTCGAATTGACAGGCAGTTGAAAGGAATCATTTGAAGTTCTTTATCTAAAGAATGTTTAAGCTATTCCAATTATTTAAGAACAATACAATCATTTTATGCTTCATAAATCACAAAAATTATGCAATGTGCATCACATTTTTGTAGAAAATTCCAAATATTACCTTAGTTAGTGACTGCAAAAATTAAAATATATATATAGTGAAGGATTCCAAAGCGATAACTTCTGGAAGTGACCATAATTGCTGATAAAGAATAATGAACTTCGAAGTTGATAATTATAATAGCATTTTTAAAAGGACCATTCACTAACTTGATAGGAGGCGTTTAAATATACACTCTTAGACAAAAAAAAACGACGCACCGAGAAGATATAAAGCAAAAAGCAAAGTGGACACAAATTGAAACCTGTATGCATATATACAGGTTTCGACAGAAAATGCAAAATTTTACATTTTGGCTGCCAATGAATGAACGCTTGTCGCTACAGCGCATCTGATCTGCGCAACTGTAAGGATATTTAAGAGAAATTACGATTCCAGGTCATAAATTCTTCACGAATTTCATTCCGTGTACTCTGGTAGACAGTAACTATGCCTCGCATACAGGTGCGCGAACGATATGCGCAGATGTCAGAATTTTATAGATGTTGTGTAATTGGGCTCAAAGAAGCAGGTTGTTCTCTACGGCAAATAGCTCGTCATTTGAGCAGGAGCGATGTCACTATTAGATGGTGTTGGCAGGAATGGGTGAACCATGGCCGCACACAGAGTCAAGAAGGAAGCGCTAGGCCTAGAGAAACGACAGAACGTGAAGACCGAGCAATCGTCAGAGCGGCTCTCACAGCCACAGATGCATCATTATCATCGATCGTACGTGCAACTAGGGCTTCAGTGACCGCAAGGACCATTCATAGACGGCTCACAGAAAGGGGGCTGAGGTCACGGCGCCTCTTATGCCGACTACCATTCACCTCTGTACAACGTCAAGCCCGTTTGCAGTGCTGTCGGGCTCATTCGTACTGGAATGTCACTCACTGGAGTAGAATAGTCTTCACTGACGAGTCCCGCTTTGAACTGAGCCCCGATGACCAGCGAACCGAGTCTGGAGACGCCCCGGACAACGGTGTGATACCAATCTGACTGTCTTCCAGCAGACAGGCCGACTACCGGGAGTGATGGTCTGCGGTGCCATTTCATGTCATAGTAGGACCCCTTTGGTTGTCATCCGTCGCAACCGTACAGCACAGCGGTACGTCGAGGAAGTTGTGTTGTCCTTCATGTCACGCCATCCTGACTTACATTTCAGCAACATAATGCCCCCCACACTAAACATGTTTCTACTGCTTGCCGAACATTACCTTGGCCAGCAAGGTCGCCGGCTCTCTCTCCTATTAAGCACGTTTGGAGCATTATGGGCAGGGCCCTCCAATCAGTTCGGGATGTTGACGATCTAGCGTGCCAGTTGGACAGAATTTGGCATGATAACCTTCAGGAGGACATCCGTAACCTCTATCAATCGATGCCAAGCCGAATAACTGCTTGCATAAGAACCAGAGGTGGATAAATGCGTTACTGACTTTTTCACTATGTGAAGCTCTATCACTTAAAAAATCATCCAATTTTTCTCAAACTGTAATCATTTGTTTTTCTGTACATCTACATCACTTCTACCGCTTTTCGTCCCATTCGGATAACTCCTTCTTGGTGCGTCGCTTTTTTTTTGTCTAAGAGTGTATATTAATGTCCTCAACTCAAGAAAGGTTTGATTTCACTATCAGTTAAACTATTAGGGCTTCGTCTCTAAAGGACTACTGTTTTCGTTTTGTGATTTTGCGTCGGAAACACTAAACGTCGGTTCCCTTTTCAAACTTGCTACCAAATATGTTGCCACCAAATATTTCAGCCCTGTATTACATTTAAAGAAACTAAATGATGAAGAATCTGCATAAATGTATGCATGTTTCTTGCATTATCATAAAAGGACGGTACCTAGAGCCATTGAATTTTGAATGACGTAATCCTGCTGCGAATATGGGCATATGGAAGCCCAAATTTCAAATTTGGAAATTGGTTTATTATCGATTTTCTATTTTTTAAAACTTTAACGAATTTTTAAATAATAAACTCAAGGATTTCAAAGCGAGAATGGAACGTTGTAGAGAAAAAATATTTTTTTTTATCTCCAGCGCTTGAGAGTGTGTATCGGAAATTCTAACGATATGCTCAGTTTAAAATTATTTCGCGATATTGTTCTTGAACTGAATTTTATGGTTTAAGTGCAAAGAACATGATATTTAATAAATAAAGGTTAGACACAAAATCTTAAAAAAAGTCCCTTTAGAAGCAATTTAAAATCTCAAACATTTCAGATTTCCTTTTTTTTTTACTATTTTTATTTTAATTAAAAAAATAAAGTGGTATTGTAAGGAATTAATCCATTATCTAAATGCTCTCTTATGATAGAAGCGATTAACAAATATAACTAGTTTTGAAAGATACATGGTTCGAATCCTGAAGATGGCAAATGATAAATATCCATGTTTCCTGCTTCAAAAGGTTAATATTGTATACTGTGAATAGCATTATATATCATCTCCAGGTGATGATAGACTATCGTTAACACGTGGTTTTAATGCGTAGGTTCTCCCAGCTCTCTCTTTCGCCTTTCACATACTTTTGCACGTGTTTACGCACATTCAGCTTTTCAACCAAATTTGTTTCCAAATTAATAAAAATCCAAATTTATTATCCAAATTTAGTTTGGCCGTCTAAGTCTTTCAGACTTTTCCTTCTACTCATCTATGATAATACTAATTTGAAGTCAAAGGCACCAGCTATATTTTTTGTCTCTTATATGCTTTGTCTACTTTAATGGATTGCAAAAGAAATTAAATTATTTAATATCTTTGAATGTCATTTATTTTGTTGTGAGATAATTTATTCTCTTATTCTCTGGTATTTGAACTCAATTTCTTTATTTGCATTAAAAGTAATAAACAAAGAAACAAATGCCATTCTTTCTGCCAATCATAACAATGCTACTCCTATGCCAACATTATGCCAATCATAACAATGAGTAATACTACTATGGCAAGACAATGCTCGTATTATGGAACTGCATATACTTATGACGAAGAATGAGTTTCAGCAGTTGAGACATCATTTGCGTCCAGCTTCAAGAGAAAACGACTCATTTGTTGATAACAAATTGCACCAAACTGTATGATAATAATCGGTGTGAATAATGCGAGCCCTGTCGTGATTTTGCTGCGATGATTGCAAAGGCAGGTATTAGAACAACCGTCATATTAACAGGATATGTGTTTAGGTGATTATGATTGCTTTGCCAAACTATTACGAACTACCACTGCATTCATTACAACAGTTAAGGTTATCCGTGCTTCAATGCGATCTCTGTGCTACACGAACAGAAGTACATGTTTTGATGCAGATGTATCAGAAGTAGATGTTTTTATTTCGATTGCTGGCCTGCGTAGCTCGGCAGAAGATAGTAGACACTGTACACGGCTATATTGAGGGTCTGTAAGTGTTTGTCAGTATGGAACTAAAGTCCGTTTCAGAACTACAAATACGTTTCCGCTACTTTTTATCCAACCCTTATACAAAACGATAATTTTAAATTCTGTTAACATCTTATATCCTAAAAAATCAAAATTTCTAGTCAATTTATAAAAGTTTGAAATTTGCATTCAAGTGCTCCTGATCGGAAATTATGACGTCATTTTTCAAAAATCAGCACGCTGCATCTACGATTTACAAAATGATAGAGAAGATGTTTCCAGTTTTCGGAAATTCTGAGTCCAGCCTCACAAAATAACTTCAGCATAAAATAACAAAATGTTAATCAAGACTTTGAAATAAAATTCACAGTTTCATCCATTAAACCTTAACTAAAAACGCATACCCCATATTTGGTCTTATAACAGCATTTTCTCTAGTTTTTTTTTTTTTTTACTTCCTTGTACGGAGTAAAGGAAGTATTACTCACGACAAATTCCGGGTTATCATATTTCAACAAAAACATCCATTTTTATCGCTATCGAATGCAATTTGACAATGTTTTTTCTAACAATTTTTTAACAATGTCTATATATGTAAGGACGAAATTAATGACCCTTTTTCCCCAAACGAATTATAAAACTGATTTAAAATGCATTCAGAAGAGATTTTTTTGTGACGTCTGAACGCACGTATGTACTCGCATAACACAAAAACGAGCAGCCTCAGAACGTTGAAATTTTATATATAGGACTGCTATAATATGTAGCTGTGTACCTCCCTTTTCGGTTGCAATCGGCTGCCCCAAATATATATATATATATATATATATCCACTAGTTTTTTTAAAGCTTACATGTTGGTAAATTGCGCATTTGTTACATTAAAAATGGTTGAATTATTTTCCGGTTAAGATCTTTATGCCTTTCGTTAATCTGCATTCAATGGTTGTAGAATTATCAAAAATTTAAAAGTTGTTTAAATGCGGCTAAGCCTAATTTTTCTTACCATAGCAGTAATGTTTGTTTACATTTGAAACTTAGCAGAATAGTGAAAGTCTTTCCGCCCTTCAGTGTCTTTTTGCCGAGTGGAGCCAAAGGGAATCTTTTAGTTTTGTGCATCGAAAAATTTGCCTTCTTGCCTGCTGGCCTAATTCCTTATTTTTGCCTAGGAACGCTAATTTTAATTGTAATGTTTTTTGAAATATTTTAACTGTATTTAGTGGTTTATGTTTTTCTGTATTTTTCCATTTTTAATAAAGATATTTTGAGTTTTTATGTATTTTTGCTTTGGCACGACGTTAAAACTGTATTAATTGAATGAGAAATATATTTGTAATGAAATTCCAGGATTAAGTGTTTCTTATTACAGCAAATATCGTCACCAATCGACCTCAGGCAGAGGAGAATGTTTACGAGTAGCGCATGGGCATTAAGTAAGCGGCGATGAATCGTCTGTGAAAAACTGTTTCTTTTTTGTTTGTTTAATTTCTTTTATACATCATATTAGATTTTTTATAGTATTTGAGTAGAACATGTGGTAAGGATTAGATATTTCTTCCTATGATATAATATATTCTCATTCTGAATTATAAAAAGAGTGAGATGTAACGCTGTTAAGTGAACCTAGCGCGAGAGTGTCCCTATGGTAAATAAATATAGTGAATTTTAAAGAATGTGTTTATTTTATTCTGGTTTATGCGCTATCGAAGAAGTAAATTTAATTCAGTTCAATAAACTTAAATGAAATGCAGGAAAAAACGCGTATAATTTAGTATTCCGTTCAAGGAATCATGTGGTGCACAACAGATTTTTTAAACAAGGAAAACGAAAATGGCCATAAAATACATTCCATTCTCGCAGTGTGAATGATAAAAGAAACAGTTTAAAGGATAGGGACATTTGGAGCATAAAACATGAAACATATTCGTGTTTCAAGGCACATTGTAACTCTGAAAAAACAGTGAAGGATTTAGTTGTTATATGAGTCGTAAATCATACGTTGTATTATGAAATCATAAGGTATTTCATACATTGTTTTTAATGGTGAAATAAAGCGTTACTTTTACATCTACCGTGAGCCTCGTAAAGAATAAAACGAGGCAGAATATCTTGTATGACCCAAATAAAAGCTGAAATGTATCCGTAAAATTCAGTAAAGAGACAAAGCTAAGATGATGTTTAAACAAGTAGATTTCTGTTATGCTTAAAGATAAAGTTTTAAATTTTATGAGAAAGTATAAATGAAAGTGTTATAAAAGGAACGGCTAAAAAGATATAGAAAGCTATAAATATCGAAAGGCATATGGCTGATACAATGCAATTTCGCCTATTGTTTAAGGTAGTACTCTCCAGAAGTCGAAATTGTTTTTTAAAATGAACAATAGTTGATTGTAACTGAGAAATAAAGTATTAAATCCTTAAAATAGTTTCTTTAAATAAACTATATTTCATAAAATATTAAATTGATTGCTAGTACCTAATATGCAAATCTAGTAAACTTTATTTCTCAATTGCGCGTAGTTAAGGATTCATTATTTTCTATTCTTGCCACGTTTAAGAGAAGATTTCAGTTCGGGGATAAGTACTTCGTATATTATTGTATTTTTGTTGAATACGTCACTCAGAACAGTTTTTAATTTATCATAACTTAACTGGTAAATTATGTCAGGATAATGTAATGTTTGATATAATCAGTGCCCTATGTGATTGCTTAGTTATACGTACAAATTGATCTTCGTATCATGCGACTAATGGTTAACTTTATATAATGCAATCAACTTGCTGCGCGAAATTTATGCATCCTATTTTTCTTTAAACTGGTCTTTTATTGTGAAAAAAAATTCGCAGTTCCATAGCAAAATACTTGTAAAACACATGTTTTGCATACTAAATAGAAAAAAAAACTCAAATTTTTAAGTATTTAATTCTTCTTTAAAAATTAACCTTTATGGAAGTTTAACTTCGTTATACTTAAGAGAGAAACAGACCAATATGAATTAGGCAAACAAAAATCAGATTTGCGTAACTAAGATTTCTATGCAAAATTTACGTCTTATTGACCTTATTCTTCGAGTTGTAGAGTGTAGTATTTATTATCTGGTAGCAAAATCTTGCTACCAGATAATGAATCTTATATCTTATAATTCATATTTTATCCTATAATTTCAGCATATTATTGTACTAGATTTAAACTGATGATCTAAAATCTGGATATTTCCAAAATCCCGAAGTGTAATGTGCGGTAATAGTAAATAATAAATACACTCAGGTAATTTTTGTTATGATGTAACTTAACACATAGTTACACGTTTGAATCAAACATCATGCATATTTCATCCTATTGTTTCCATTCTAGTATCCAAGTTTGTTCCGCGTTTAGAAAATACAGCCCCCTTGTAAAATCTTTTCTCCGAAACAAAATTAGTACAAAGTGAAAAATTATTTACTATTATAGCGCAAAGTCCGAGATTCGGAATCTTCAGGGAATTCGGATTTCGCAAATATCCAGATTTTAGATCATGAATTTAAACTAGCACAATAATATACCGAAATTATAAGATAAAAATATGAATAAAATAAGGAACCATTTATAAAATTAAGAGATTCAAAATTTTAAAAAAATGCTCAGTATTTACTTGGTTGTTTTATTTATTTATTACTTGGTTGTTTTATTATTATTTACTTGGTTGTTCTTTCAATATGGTTATTTAAGCTGCTTCTTTTTCTTACTAATACTTTTTCTTTAGTTTTATAGGTGGCCATAATTTCTTGTCCTACTAATCAAATTAGGTAATTGCCGGGTCAGAGTTCCCTGTAACCTACCAATTGGTTGTATTTTAATTCTCAAAAACCTCATCTCTTTATTCAGTATCAAAAATGATATTTTGATATTTTCTGGACTTGAAATCATATGACAAATTTCACTCTCCGTTAGTTGACTACTAATTGGGACATTATGACCCACTAGAAAACTTCTGTTATAACATCGTCATTGATTATCATCACTTTTCTAAATTTCTTAATAAATTATACTAAAGGGAAAATTTCGCCTCCCATAGTGCTCAAATCTACATCAAAACAAGGTTACTGTTTTGCTTAATTTTGAAACTGCTGTTTCTTAAGCCGGAATTGTCGTAAAGCAATTATAAAAGGGAAGTACCAAATATGCTTTCACTTTGCAGATCCTGTTTTAACTTTCAGAATTAGAAACCCTTATTCGAAACTTAGAAATTAGAAAATTCAAACTTTGATTTTCATAGGATAGGTGTAATAGTAGCCGGCAAAAAAATTACAGCAGATCAAATTTGAAAGTTGAGAGCGTAATGTGCTGTGTTAACTAAACTTATATTCCTTCGGAATCTAATTCTTTTTCTTCGCCCCGCTATTATGTTAGCAAAAGAAAACACACATGAGCAACACCTCACTCCAAAAAATATGTCTCAGCCCTTGTTGTTTAGGGAAGATAAACTAAAATTCCCGCACCTTCATCACCACTCAAGAGCCTTCGTGTTGTCGTGACCTTAGTGTCGTCAGTTGATATTGTAATTCCTTAAAACGTGAAAGCGAAATGCAAAGCTACTAAAGAAATTTGGCCGTCTGAAGGCCTCCAATAGGTTAAAGGTAAATGACTAATTACTTTAATACTGGACTTTACTTATGCGTATTGCCTCACATACGTTTCTTAATTTCGTGCTGCTGCTTACTAAACAGTATTCCAAGGTTCTTAGTTGCTTCTCGAAATCTTGTGCCCAACGCACTCTCAGTGAACACGCCCTCCAAAGAAGAATGCCGAAAGTTTGAAAACAACAGAACGTTTGATTACTTTTACGATCGCATAATTTATAGTGTATAATTCTTTGTAAGCAATCAAAACGTCATATAATGATAAACCGCCCTAAATTTGCTGGTTCTTTCTCTTTTATAACCCCATGTTTCATTAATCTATGCGTAAAATAATTTTTAAACGATATTTTTGATTTTCATTGTTTTTATAAAAGGATAATTCTTTGAATGAAAACATAATGTGGAAGTTTGAGCTTGGTCAATATAGAACCCAGTTTTCAGATGATAAGCTAATTTTGTAATTTTACGACTGTGATTAAATGCTAATTGTTCCGCATTTCGCAGATGTACATATTCAGCTTACCTAATGCTGTAATGCAAGGGTTCCGAATCCTATGCCTGCGGACACCATGGCACTCGCGTTCGTTTAACGTGTGTCCGTTGCTGCGCGATCACAATAAAAATGTTTCAGTTTTCAATAAAATTCTATGCGAAAGTTTTATCATTTTCAATGAAATAGAAATTGCGTCCAACACAGATATCAACACAAAGCGAAATGCAGCCGATCTCGTTTTTTATGCATACGTATTATATCACGTATACGTATAGGTCTATCCAATAAATTCACCTTGAAAAAATAAATAGTGCCCACAGCCCGACAGATATTCTAGAATGTACTCTTAGGAACAAAAAGGTTCGGGACCCCTGCTCTAATGACTATAGGTAACATACAAAAAAATAAGTAAATGCATATAGTTTTAATTTTCTAAGTGGCAGTATCCGGGTTTAAAACTAGTCTTCCCATGACACTCACTTTGCCATGGTATTAAACCCCACTAACCTCCCAATGATGCTGCTACATTTTGAAGTTCATGCAAAAGGCTATTTTAAAAGTTCGCAAACTACTATATAGGATTGTTTCACATAAACATGAAGTGACTTAAAGCGAACGTTCACGATGTGGGAGAAACTCATTTATTACCTCGAATAATACTTATTTCTATTAAAGAATAATATTAATTGAATTTAACTACCAGTAAAATTATTTCGATAGACAGAGACTAATTTATGAAACCTGAGTAGTCCTAGTAAAACATGTATTGACTATTTGTCTTACAAAAGCTATTAAAAAGCATTAACTAATCTCCTGCTTGCTCATTTAAAATATCAGATTCAATAAATGAGTTCGAAAACCTCAAGAAAAGTATTCTTTGTATGCTGTTAAAAAGGCATAAATGATAAAATACAAGTATTTAAACTAGTGAACAATTTTGAATTAATTTTAATCTCCCTGCGTCAAGTGCAACAGGCGCAAATTCTATTATACTCTTGAGAAAGCAGTTAAAATTAATACAACTGGACATCTTTCTTATTTCGACATAATAATAAGAGCGTAGAAAACAGCTTCCATTTCAGCATTACCGTCTTTTCTCTTAATATGATGCAACTTAATTCCGACAAAAGGTAAAAAATTATTCAGCGGAAGGGTGCCAATTTACCATTACTTTCCGTTCTCAGGTATCTTCTCTGGCAGTCAATTTTGGTAACATAACTTAATTTGAATCAAGAGAATTGGCTCACTAAAATATCATCAAGAAAAGTATTAAATGGAGCAGAATGTTTGTGGTCCTGGCCCTGTAAAGTTGCGCAAAGGTTTTAAAGGTGTTCTTCCTTTACAGAGCTACTGTGGTCTCGTTATAGTAGTTCGAAACTTCTGCTCGGCTTTTCCATCTTGTCGTTTTGCATCACAGATGAATATATTTTTTTCCAAGTGTTACTTATCAAATTTCAGAAAGCAATTTCGCATTAAATAAAACTTTTCCATATACATCTGAGCATTTCTGAAGCAGCTGCTAAACTAAATTTTTACAGTTCTGAAAATGTTTACACCACAATTAGTGATATAGGCATGAACCAAAAGTAAGTAAGAAAATTATTTTATTCATTAACTGAAATAACCAGCATTTTCTCATTAGTTATAAGGAAAACTTTAAAGGCATTTTTCCACTTCACGTATATTAACTCTCTTCTTTACGTATTGTGATGAATATAATATAAAATAGCTTCACTTGCATAAGCTTGGTGCATAGAATGTGCGTTGGAAGTCAGTTAATGTTCTAAACTTCTACCTCTACGTAAAACCAAGTAAAGCGTCTTTTAATAAAAAAAATTGAATGTAAATGGGGAATTATCTTAACAGTATCGGCATGGCTTCAATAATATATTTTTAATGATATGTATCCCAATAGATATGAACCAGTACTTACATATTAACGCAACCACCTTAGTAGAATTCGTCAAATTTTCAGAATGTGCCAAAATCTGGCAACCATGTACATAACCATTCTTCGAGTAACCATCCTCATAACAATTCCTTCAGTCAAGCGACGGCGCCATTTTCATATGCGTACTTTCTACAAGCGCCTGGCCCCAGCCACCACCCCTGTTCTTATTGGTTGCCGTTTATGATGTCAAGTTGAAGAGATTTTATTATCGGTTTCGTGTAAGTTAGGTGAACTTATACTTTTTTGGTTTTAGTTATGTTTTGTATAAATGTGAATTTGTGGAATGTAACAGAGTATTTGCAATTAAAGCAAACTTTTCGCGCGTAAAAATGTCGCGTGGAATTCATTTCGTCACTCTATGACATCACAAGTAGTGCCCAATAAGAGCTTGGGGTGGTGGCTGGAGCCAGGCGCTTGTGTTCTTTCTTCTGTTGAATTCCAAGTTCCAACGATTTTTATAAAATCGTGATACTCTTAGTTTTAAATTATGAGCTTGTGGAATTTGCCAGAAATGGAAAAAACTGCTGTAGAAATTTCTGCAATAATGTAGAATTTTGTTGAAAAGCTTTCGGAAGGGAACAATGAGTCTTTCCTGGATAGCCGCTGTTGCTGAGGGTTGCATGAAGTCATGTGTCCGCAGTTTTCTGATGTTTTTTCAAGTGGAAACAGATGACTGTCTACTTCGAGAGATACACAGTCCAGTCTCATTAATGTGACCATCTGTCAAAAGCCAGAATAACCACCTTTCGCAGAGCGGACTGCTGCGAGACGTGCAGGAAGAGATTCACATAGGTCCCTGAAGGTGTTCTCTGGGATGTTGAGCCATGCCGACTCTAATGCCGCGGCCAGCTGCGCTAGATTACTCGGTTGAGGATCCATGGCGCGAACAACTCGATCGAAATGGCCCGACAGATGCTCGATTGGGTTTAAGTCAGGTGAGTTTGCTGGCTAGGGGAGGACGGTAAACTCATCCTGGTGCTCTTCGAACCACGCACGTACACTGGCAGCTGTATGGCACCTCGCATTGTCCTGCTGGAAGATGCCATCATCCTGAGGAAAAACAATGCGCATGTAGGGGTGAACATGGTCCGCAAGGACAGATGCGTACTTGTATTGATCCATTGTGCCTTCCACAATGATCAGTGAACCTAGAGAATGCCAGGAAAACATTCCCCAGACCATAATGCTCCCGCCTCCAGCTTGGACCGTTCCGGCAATGGTTGCAGGGTGGTTCCTTTCAGAGGTTTCACGCCTTATACGCCAACGTCCATCTGTCCGATGGAGCATAAAACGCGATTCATCCGAAAACGCAACCTGTCGCCACTCAGTGGACGTCCAGCTGCTGTACTGGCGTGCAAATTCTAGCCTTCGCCGTCGATGAACAGCAGTCAGCATAGGTGCACGAACCAGGCGTCTGCTTCGGAGGCCCAGACGCAGCAATGTTCGCTGAATAGTACTTTGGGAGACACTTTTGGTAGCCCCTTGGTTCATTTTGGTGGTCAGTTGCTCAACGGTAGCCCGTCTATCTGCCCGAACGCATCTCCGCAACCGTCGTTCGCCTCTGTCATCTATGGCCCGTGGTGCACCATATTTGCCACGTCGCTGATTTTGGACAGTCCCATTTTGCCATGCACGGTACACTTTTACCACGGCGGCACGTGAACAGTTCACAAACTCAGCCGTTTCGGAAATGCTTCCACCCTTGGCCCGAAAGCCAATGATCATGCCCTTTTGGAAGTCGGATAAATCGCTTCGTTTCTGCATTACGCCAACGATTGAAATGTTTTCCGAAACCCTCACACACCCTTTATATACGCTCAACTGCACTGTGCTGCCACCTGCCTTCTGTGATTGGTTATTTAACTCTGACATGGAAAGTACGTGGTGGTCACATTAATGTGACTGGACTGTGTAAATAGCTCAAAAAATTACAGAAAAATTTGAAGAAGAATGAAAATGTTTTATTTTTTAAAGTATCACGTAATCTTTATTTAATAATTCAAATTTGCATTTTAAATTGCAAATATAAATTTTCTTTTTATATGTTGATAATGCTTACCGGCTTAATGCACTTTTCGATAGTTTCGAAATTCTTCTAAAAAAAGACGCAAAAAGAGCCAACTTGCATCCGATAAGTAACATTTACCTTTTTATCTGTAAAATTCTCCAAATTGCGCCTACGTGGTTGCGTTAATAAGTAAGTATCTTCGAGCTTATACAGCAGCAGTTTCTTACAGGTAAAGAATTTTTGATTTGCTACAGTTATTTTTCTTGAACGTCTCAGATGTTTGAATATAGTTTAGTCACTTTCAAAGCACGTATCAATTTTAAATAAGATATGAATTTTTAGATAGTAATTCTTGAACTTTAAATTTTTATTCCTTTATTTTGTTAAAATGTTATACTTTTTTACGCTTATAAGAGACGCATTTTTAAACTGCTGTTGTAAAAATTCTTTTATTTACAATAAATAACAATTATGTTCTTAATGTAAAACAAAATTTTTGTTACTTCTATAAAGCATTAGATGTCCAATTAAATCGACTACTTTCAATAAGACAGTTTCTAAACCACCGACGCTCACTAAAGGTTTTATAATATAGTCTCAGTACCAAAAACGTGATGGTATTTGAATTTTTTCTGACATTGGTATGCATTATTTTTAGGAAGAAAAGCATTTTCATCTTTGGTAGCTGTTCATATGCAATTTATAAGGTATTGCCTCCCTCCTTTCTACATGCCTTCGTGGTGTAACGGTAGTACACCTGGACGCATATGTGAGAGGTCTAGGTTCGAGTCAGGGCGAAGGCACTGCTCATTTTTCACGTCTCTAGCATCAAAATATATTAATGAATTTACTGTGGCGCTCGAACTACAAAAGTGGCAGACAATAATTCGTCACCACCAGGGTTTGTCGATTGGGTCCCCTAACACCCAGCCGCCCTTTAAAAGGGGGTATATAAGGTATTTTCTCCCTCTTTTCTGCATGCCTTCGTGGAGTAACTGTAGCACACTCGGTGCGTATTCAAAAGGTCCAGGTTTGAGTCCTATTGCACATTTTTCATGTTTCCTACTTTAAAAATCCTAATTACTCTATAACCAAAAAATATTTTTCCAACCTCTACAGAATTTCGAATGTGAAGAGTTTAAAAAAAAATTTAGGATTTCATCCACTATATGATTATACTGCACTCTGATTATTCCAGCTATGAAGTTGGCAAAATATTCGTTACTAAACACGTATGCCTCTGAAGCTGTCATAAATATTACGCTTACATTCAGATAAATCTTTGCAGTCCTGTTGCATTACCTGTTTTATTTTAAAATTATGCTCAGTTTCTGCGCATATTCGAATGAGTGTTGTAATTCATTCATGAAAACGCTTTGCGGTAAGCATAGTATCTGTTTGTAAATAAAACACTACATTTGTAAATTAGTGTTAAACTGTGTTATGATAATACCAGGAAGTTTTCTATAAGACCAGATTAATTATTTTCCCTTTATTTCTGATTGAAAATCTCGTATATCTCAGAAGAATCTTTAAAATAATCCTTTTATTAGAACTTAACAAACTACATAATTGGTGTATTTCAAAGATATTTACTGCTGCTGGCAAAATTTAGGCTAACAATGAATCTAAGTTACTTCAGTTATGCGATTCAGACGGTAAAGTCCTAGTCTTATCTTAGGCTCAGGCCCTCTAATTAAGCAAGCGAACACTATTTCTTAAACACTAAGCCAATCCAGATAATCTGAACTAAGAGTAGATACTACGGGGAAAGTTCCGTGGTCGCTGCTAAAATCTCTTCTTCAAGTTGCCTTCAAGAACTGTACTCTCATATAGGTAAACAAATTCACTCCTGATAGTTGTCGGCGAAAGTAGAAATCATAGAAACATGAAAAATAGAAGATAATGAATGGGTTAATAAAAATGAAACGTTACCAGTTATAATATTATTGCATATTTTTTTTTATTTTGCTTTATTGAAATTTCAAATGCATGCCGTTGTTAACTGGATGATGTTACACATTTATATCATTGAAATTTTCTTTCACATTTTGTAATTTATTTTACATTAGTGACGAATTTACGATGAATGTTCATTTAACTCTATATAACTCAATATCTAACAGCGGCTAGTTAATTGCAGATCCATCTGGACTCCATGAAGGGCAAGGAATTCTATTATATTCATAACTCATACCATTTTACGAGCACCACATTTTCTCCTCCGTGTCGTGAACTATGATCTCCATCCCTCAAGGGGACTATGAAGCACATAGGATGTGCTTTATGATTTGGTTTATAGACCCTCACATACACCAGTGACAGTAAAGCAAGATTTTTTTTCGTTCTTTCTTGTGCGGGATGCCCATTTAGGAGATAATGTTTTGGGATAAGAAAATGAGTAACTGCAGGTGTTGCAGATATAAATTGCTTGGTGTGTAGTAATTTCTGGTAACAGCCGCCATCATGATGCACTCAAGAGGTCATAATTTAACTATATATTTTTCCTGCATTCCTGTGGAAAATGGTAGACTACATGAGTATACAAAAAATAAATATTACAAATATTTTGTACAGCATATTTGATTTATTCCTGCTTAATATTTCAAGCTGTTTGCATCAGTTATAAATGTTGAATGCTGATCTTGTTTCCTTTACTTGTTAAGCTGAGTCACTGACCTTACTGTTTTAAACCATTGCATTTAATTTTTTTAACCAAAGGGCGTTAGTTCTGAACTGCTATTAATTTTGTTTTGACATTTTGCATTAATTCATTTTCCAAACTCTTACCACCAAATACTACAGCCCTGTATTACATTTAAACAAATTAAATAATGAAGAATCTGCATAAACGTATATTTGTTTCTCGCATTGTGATAAAGCAACGGTACCTAGATCCATCTAATTTAGAATAACGTACGTCCATTCAAATATGGGCACCTGGAAGCCCGAATTTGAAAATTGTTTTATTATCTGTTTCATATTTTATCAGACATTAAAGAAATTTTATTAACAAACTGAGCGATTTCAAATCGATTAATGACAACACTGAACGAAATAAAAAGCGCGCGAAACTGTGTAACGGATATTCTAAAGATATGCTCATTTTAAAATTATTTTGCGATAGCGCTGTTGAATTGAATTTTATGGTTGAAGTGAGAAAAGCATGATATTTAATAAATAAAGGAACACATAAAATGTTAAAAAAACGCCTCACTGAGCGTATGTAAAATCTCAAAGCCTTCAGATTTTTTCTTTTTGCTATCTTTCAATACACTCGTCCTAAACATTTAACGATGTAAACAAATTTTAAAATGAGCCCGGTATCAACTTAACAGAGTAAAATCGCAGTCTTTTGAACAATTTAATTCAAACCCTTATTTTAAACATTATATTAATGGCATCAGTATGAAATTTTAATTGGAAACATTTTATAAAAACCGTTAACATTCGACAGATAGAGTTTTTGCTTAAAACATTCTTCTAGATTTTTTTTGTATTTTTTGTTTTTATATGTTTTTTTTTGAAAAATATGATGAAACTACATATTTAATCACCCAAAGATAAATAATGTATTATACATATACATTGCATCTTTGAATATGTGACAGAAGGACTCCGAATGTTAAGAATTAATAGTAAGTTCAATTAACGCAATACTAATGGTTATCAGTTTGTATCATTTTTTAAAGCAAGGCTGCCCATGATAACGTGATTATTGTAAAAATGTACGAAAATAGTGGGCTTAATTTAATTGGTTTAATTGGACTTAATTAATTTAATTGGAAAAAATTTTAGAAATCATTGCACAAGTAATGGGGAATGTTTTACTACAGGGATATTTTTAGCAAATTTTTAGCCGAAATTTATTTTTTTAATTGGCCGCTCATGTTAATATTATAGATCAGATATTCATTATAATTGCGCATAAACAGTGTCTTTGGACCTTTCACTGCAAACAAAGCAATTTATTCCAGTTTCTTCTTAAACTTTTGTTTCTTTACGTATTATTTATTCGCATTTCTGTTATTATTTTTTTTTACTTTTTATATTATCTTGGAATGGAGTATAAAATGAAAGAGTTAAAATAATTCCTTTGTTATAGATGCTGAACTTCTTATTCCGAAAACGTTTGCTATGTAAATATATTTCTGCTTGTTAGTGTTTCTTATGTTACTTTACCGAATATTCAAAGGAAAACATGACATTTATTGAGCAAGTGTATTTCAAAGTTAAACTGGGAAATTTCACTAGAGTTGTTATTAACATATAACAAAAATTTGTCAAATATCGAATGTCACATAAAATCGCATTTGAAACACACGCTATAGAACTTCAAATGTCTCATTACAATTTCAAGAATTTTCGCAGAGCTTAGCACTGTTCAGAGTTAACGCGAAATTGAACTTCTACAATAAATTACACTTCATTGTGGAAACGACAGTGCATTTCCAAAGTTTTCATGCATGTTTGTTCAGTCTCTAACGATATATTTTATCAGATATTACAATAGTTAACAATCTTTAAAAGGTTACATATTGGTAATTAAGCAAATTTTCGAAAAATTAATTACACAAGTGCGGAATATAGGTATACAAAATACATGTATTCAGCTAAGAAGTATGCTAGTAATGCAAATACATGTGTTCAGCTGATAGAAAAAAACAGTTAGAAAGTTTAAATAAAAGATATCGTTATCATTTATGAATTTTTGATTAAGAAACCTAACGATTTCAAAGCGAGCAATGGCAACAGTGTACGAAAAAAAAACATTTTTATCTCCAGGGCACTAGACTATGTACAGAAATTCTAAAGATATACTCTTCCTAAATATTTTGTGATACTGCTGTTGAACTGAATTTCATGGTTTATGTGTGAAGAACATGATACTATTTAGTAACTGAGGGTAACACACAAAACGTTAAACAAATACCCTTTCGTGGGTAATATCAAATCCCAAAGCTTTCAATTTTTTCTCAAGCCAAACTGTAAGCGGGAGCTTAAGTCATTAAACATCGGTAGCTAGAGCAGGTTTAAAGTCCACGAGAACAGACTGACTCGATGAAAGTTTTCATAGTTTTTTTCGTATGTAACGTAAATAACAACCAATTTCCTTTAAAAAACGTCTCCTCAAAAGATCCCTCTCCTTAGGCAGTTAGCCTTCGAATGTTTCCCTATAATATGAAAAATCCATTCTGTTTGCGCATGCTCAACTATCAGCAGCGCCCCCGAGCGGAGAGCGGCAATAGAGATTTTGCGAGCCCTTTGGGCGGAGAGCCGCTGTGTGTGTCAGTACCGAGTTGAGTATTAAGTTTACAATAAAGAGTTGTAGGCGGCAAATAAGTATTCATGATTATTTTGTGTAAGTGTCTTCCTAACATGGTCCGTCATGGAGGATCCGGAGACCTATGAATTAAAGTGAAAGTGTATAGTGATATGCTAAATGCTTATGGAGTGAGGGTGACGATTGCTATAGAATTCCTAAAGCGATTCAGCGATCCCAGTGATTTGAGGTAAGAGCAATTTCCTTATTTAGATTTATTTATAGTTTAAAATATGTCAGTAATTGCCAAATTAAGAAAAGACGAATTAAAACTCGTCGCTGTGGAGTTAGGTTTAACCGTCGGGGAAGACGCGAAAACTGTTGATTTAAAGAAGTTGATAGAGACTAGTGAGGTTTTCAAAACCGATCCTGAGTTAGTAAAAAGCGTAGTTGATTATGTGCTTGAGGAAGCTAAGAAACGCAAAGCCGAAATCGAAACTAAGCTAGAGTTGGAGAAAATCAAACTAGCCCAACTGGAGAAAGAACTTCAGATCGCTAGTATGCGAAAGGAGTTGCCTCAAAAAACTGTTGCGTTTTCACGGGTTCGTAGATTTGAGAGTATCCGATGAAAACACGATGCAAAACAATAAAAAGCACAATTTATTTACAGGAATCACTATTTACATCACAGTTCCAAAATCACCTTTAAAAGCGTCGAAAATCTACAATAAATACGCTGAAACAATCAGCAACACAGCTTCAGGCTGTAACTGTACAGGTAGCTTCACGGCAACACTAAACTTATAATAAACACCGTGGAACAATCACCAATCCACTGTCAAGCTATACTGTAAAGATAGCTTCACGGCAAAGCACTATCTCGATTGCTTTCCGTTCACAGAACTCTCGCGTAGCAGCTATTCTCACAACTAATCACACTGCTCGCAACACTTCACAATGCTCGCAACTAACTAACTAACTCGCAACAACTAACTACACTCAACTAACTCTTCGCTCTCGGACACGCAAGGGTTTATATAGCTTTTCCCCAAGCTCCACACGTTTCGAGAAATATCTCGACAGGAAGTTATTCTAGAAGCTTCCCGATTGGAGCATGGGATATCGCCGATTTGGTCGCCAAATGGGCGATAAAGTCGCCAATCTGGCAACTCTACCATACACTATTTTATGGCAACCCTAGTGCTATGCCGAAAAGCTTACATACAGGCGCAACCGCCGAATTTTTCGTAACAATACGTCGCTTTCGATAGTAGAACCATCAAAGGATAGTTTAGAAAATTTAATTAAGAGTATTAAAACACTATGTATCCCAGTACCCTCTAGAGTAGAGTCATTTAATCTTTTTTTTCAGTCCCTTGAGAAAGCGTTCAAAACCAAAAATGTGGCCGATGAGCTAAAATCGGAAATTCTTTTAAATATTTTGGGTGAGAGAGCGAATAATTTAATGGTTTATTTAACTGAAGAAGACTTGTGCAGTTATGATAAGCTTAAAACAATAGTGTTGAAAGAATTTCAACCTACGCCACAAGAGTGTTTAAACAGTTTTCAAACAGCGCAAAAATTACATTCAGAGAGTTATGTGCAATTTGCGTCAAGATTGAGTGCTACATTTGAGTATTATTGTCAGTTGCGTAAAGTAAGTGATTTTAAGTCATTGTGTGAATTAATTGTCTCAGATAAAATATTCGGTTCACTTGATCGCGAATTGATGACACATATAGCAATTAAACAAGGAGCATCGTATCTTAAACCACAACAGCTAGGACGAGAATGTGACATTTATTTAACATCGAAGGGTAAAGGTAAAGGTGAATATAATTGGTATACGAAACCTTCTAACGGGAACGAAAGTAAACGGCATGAAGGTCACAAACAGCAAAAGTTTCAGAATTCGCGTTTTCAGAGACAGGGATCAAATGTGTTTTTATCAGAAGAAAAAAGTGTTAAATGTAATTTGTGTAAAAATAATAAAGCTCACACTTTAAATTCATATCCGCAGTTTAAAAAACTTTCGGTTCCGGAAAGAGTAGAGGTGGTTAAAATAAATAAGGTATGTTTCAAATGTTTGTCCCCTGAATGTAGTGCAAGAAATTGCACAGCGAGAGATTGCTTATAAATTAATTCATTTTTCTAGACAAAATAAAAATAAGCCCGATCTTAGGACTGCTTCGAATGTCCTTGAACTGCAAACCGCAAGCGGGAATCAAATTGGCGAAAATGCATTTCCTCCTCTCTCTATGCAGAATTCATAAACAAATCTCTCGTCGCCTCTAATTTTGAAAGAGCTAACGCAAAAATGTTCTACTAAGTACAGTTCGAGCAATGATTAAAAATCAGAGCTCGCAGTGGGAAGAGGTGAGATGTATATTGGACTCAGGCTCTCAGACATGTTTATTAAGCCAGCAATGTGTGAATCGTTTAGGATTAAAAAGCGAAAAAATAAATACATTAATCTCGTGTTTAAATGATTCATCGATGGTAGTGAAGGGTTGCGTTACAACAACGATCGCAAATAAAAACAGGAGTTTTGAGAAAGAGATAAATTTCCTCGTAGTAAAAAAAATTACAGATCTTATACCACATCAGGTACTCAATGTAAATATTGAAGTTTCAGACTTAGTACCATTAGCTGATCACAGTTTTAATATCCCAGGGAAAATTGATATGTTGTTAGGTGCAGAAATATTCTATGAATTATTGAGACCAGGACAAATTTATGCGCAAAATTCAAAATTGCTTTTACAAAATACAGTGTTTGGCTATGTCGCTAGTGGAAGTGTAGATCAAGTAAATGAGACTAAGATACATTGCGGATTCATACAGGAGGAGGATTTAAATAAAACATTAAAAAATTTTTTGGGAAATTGAAAGTGTAGATCTAGAATTAACAAAAGGAAAAGAAAATTCTATATGTGAGGAACATTATTTTGTGCGAACGCACTGGAGAAATGAGGAAGCGATATATGTGGTAACAATGTCCCTTAAAGATGATCCTTCGTGTTTAGGTCATTCTAGGGATATTGCTCTTAAAAAACTCAGATCGCTGTGGACTCGCTTGTCAAGAGATTCAAATTATCTCTCTTTATATCGTGATTTCATTCATGAGTATATTGAACTAGGACATATGAAGGAAGTTAAAGAAGAGAAAGAACCTGAAGTAACATACTATGCAACACATCATGCAGTATATAAACCCGAAAAAACTAGTACTAAATTAAGAGTCGTGTTTAACTGTTCAAGTTTAACAACTAACGGCATTTCACTCAATTCTCTCCAGTATAACGGTGGCGTTATTCAACAAGATTTATTCTCGATAATGATCGGATTTAGAATTCACGTATATGCCTTGACTGCCGATGTGAAAAAGATGTATAGAATGATACTGATAGATGAAAGTCAACACAACCTTCAAAGAATCTTGTGGAGTGATAGTGCTAATGAGACACCAAAAACCTATGAACTGGTAACAGTTACATATGGCACGGTCAGTGCTCCCTTCTTAGCAATGAGGACACTAAAACAGCTTTCGTTAGATGAGGAAAGTAATTTTCCAATGGCAGCACCTGTGTTACGCGAAAATTTCTATATGGATGATGTGTTATGCGGAGCTGCAACGTTAAAGGAAGCCAAAGAGTTACAACGGCAGCTTATAGCGATTTTGCAAAGAGCAGGCATGCATATGCATAAATGGTGTGCAAATCATTCTGAACTTTCTCTAAACCGAGAAGAATATAATTTCTCCGATCCAGTTGAAACAAAAACTTTGGGCGTGTCGTGGAAACCAATAAAGGATTGCTTTTCCTTTAGGGTGAAAGTAGAGCTTAGTGCAGCGTACACTAAGAGATGTGTCTTATCTTCCATTGCCAGAATATTTGATCCTTTGGGTCTTCTTGGTTCGGTTATAGCGAAAGCAAAGATTTTTATGCAGAAGCTGTGGCGTCTTAAAATTGACTGGAGTGATAGACTTCCTGCTGAGGAAAATCAGGAATGGCATCAATTTCTGGTGACACTAGAGAGCATAAATAACATCGATATTGACAGACGTATAGTGGTTGATCAAGCTAAAACTGTTGAGATCCATGGTTTTGCCGACGCTTCTGAACGTTGTTTTGGAGCAGCTGTTTATTGCAAATCCAGCGATTCTTCTGGGAGAATATTAGTAAGATTAATTACGAGTAGGTCAAGAGTAGCTCCCCTTAAGAGCCTAGCAATTCCCAGGCTTGAGCTATGTGCCGCTGTCTTATTAACAAAGTTAGTGAAAAAAGTCCTTACTGCCTTGAAATTAGCAGTAACTCATGTCTACTACTGGAGCGATTCAATGATAGTCCTCGCATGGATACAAAGGGAACCTGTGGACCTTAAGACTTTTGTTCAGCATAGAGTGGCCACAATTCAAAGCCTTTCATCTGCTCAACAATGGCATCATGTGACATCGGATCAGAATCCGGCAGATCTCCTGTCACGAGGTGTAGATCCAGATAAGTTAGTACATCACAAGTTGTGGTGGTGTGGTCCAGCGTTTCTGGTGGACAGTGACTATCCAATCCGGACAGTAACTATCTCGGACAAAGGTGAAGAGTTCAGTGCCGAACTTAAAACCTCATCTCATAAAGACTCTAAAGACATTTTACCAGTGTTGAATGTGACTGTGAACAATTTTTTACATAGTTTACTTAAATTGAGTAATAATTATATAACTATTTTACGTGTTGTTAGTTATATTTTCAGGTTTGTGAATAATTTGAAAAAGCCCTTAGAAAGATTATCAGGACCAATTAGCGTGCAGGAAATGGTCAAAGCAGAATTGTTCCTGATACGAGAAACCCAAAATGAATGCTTTGGTGATGACATCCACCAATTACTACGTCACGGAACGGTCTTACATAAAAGTAAGTTAAAGAATCTGAATCCCTTCCTGGATTCTGATTCAGTTCTCAGAGTAGGAGGCCGTTTAGGTAAGGCAAATCTTACTTACTTTGCTAAACATCCGGCAATATTACCTAAAGGTCACAAATTTACATTATTAGTTATTCAACATTATCACAAAAAATATTTGCATGTTGGTGCAAGTGCATTATTGAGTCACACGCGCGAAAAGTTCTGGCCATTAAATGGTCGATCTATTTGTCGTAAAGTTGTACATGATTGTATTGTATGTTTTAAAAACAAACCAGTTGTGTGTAAACAAATAATGGGAAATCTCCCATCAGACAGAGTTGTACCAAATTATCCTTTTAATTGTAGTGGTGTGGACTTCTGTGGTTCATTTTGTATAAGATATCGTAACCAAAGAAAAGGAATTTTACATAAAATGTATGTTTGTATATTGGTATGTTTTGTGTCAAAAGCAGTGCATATTGAAAAAGGTAATATTCATATAGGAGACTTAGTGTTATTGGTAGAGGATAATGTACCTACTCACAAATGGGTTGTAGGTCGAATAATTGATGTGTATTATGGTGATGATAAAAAAATTCGGGTTGTTAAAATTAAAACTAAAGCAGGTATATTTAAGAGATGTATTTCCAAAATCTGTGTCTTACCTATGCCCGAATGAGAATTGTTCTAAATTATGTGTATAAGTGAAATTCTTTTGTAGTGTGCTTATGTGAATTTTCAATGAGAGTTATATCTTGTATTATGTATTGTATTATGGTTAAAGTGCTATATTTACATAGTTACGCTATTGAATTTTTAGTGTTATAGTTTGTAAACTACTATGAAATTTCTCATACAATTTAGTGATTGAATGTTTCATAAACATTTCAATGCCGGGGGGCATGTTTGCGCATGCTCAACTATCAGCAGCGCCCCCGAGCGGAGAGCGGCAATAGAGACTTTGCGAGTCCTTTGGGCGGAGAGCCGCTGTGTGTGTCAGTACCGAGTTGAGTATTAAGTTTACAATAAGGAGTTATAGGCGGCAAATAAGTATTCATGATTATTTTGTGTAAGTGTCTTCCTAACACATTCTATAGTTTTTGAAGCAATAGCTCGTTCTGAATACGTTAACAGCAATTTTAAAAATAGCAAACACCCTTATATAACAGGTGCAACACAACTGTGGCTTCGAATTTTGCTAAAATCTGACCAGAATACAAGACAAGAGGGCTTCCAGACCTAGGAATCTCGCGGCCGCCTTACACGGCTTATAAATACCCTAAAGCTAAACAGCCCACTTAGTTATGTGTGGAATTTAGATTTTATCAATTTTAATGTTGAAACATTCATACCGTTTAGCCGTTTTGCTCCAGATTCTTCTTTTAATCATGTTTAGATCCATGAGGAATTGTCGACTAATATTGAAAAGGGCAACCATCACCCGGAATTCCTCAGGCAAATGGCTCTTGAACTTATTAATGACATTCTTGCCCAGGCCTTTGTGATATATACAGATGTAAGAAGATCAGATAAGGGAAGATCAGGGAGTGGCATTTATAGTAACAGCCCCTGAAGGGCATATCAGATGCAGAATCAGAAATTCTGATCATTGCTCCGTCTTCAGATCAGAACTTATCGCCATCAGCAAAGCATTTGATTATGCTCTCTGTTCAAATAAAGACACTATATGGATTCTGAAAGACAGTAGAAGCTCCATTCAGTGCCTTCAAAACTGGCCTAAGATCATGGATAAGACCGGTCAGGATATCGTATCTAAACCTTTCGAGCTTGGACTGCGTAAATCAATATATCTCCAGTGGATACCGTCCCAAGTTGGGGTGTATGGTAACGAAACAACTGACGATCCGGCAAGAAAAGGTTGTGATCTCCCTACACCCGCTTCCACTGATTTAAACCCACTTGCACACTGTGAAAGTTACGTTATCTATTGTTGCATGTAAGACGCCTTCACAAAGAATGCTCATTGCTGACCGGTCTACGATTACATCATGACAGGAAGCCGTCATCTGGGAAAACGCAAACAGTTGACGATCTGGCAAGAAAAGGCTGTGATCTCCCTACACCCACTTCCACTGATTTATGTCCAACCGAAATTCATGCCTATTACAAACAATAAATCTAACACGGCATGGAAAATTTCTCCTGTTCACCAGTGGTATTTCGCTGAACAACCAGGCCTGTCACTTCTCAGTAAAATATTTAGGCCTATCCAAACGGCCATGGCCAGATTCAGAAGTGGACATCTTCGATGCATGAAATTCAAAGAGAGAGAAAAGACCTTCCCCTCGTGTGCATGTTCCCTCCCTGCCTCTCCCACTTACCTACTGTATTGTATAGGCGTCTCCCTGAGACAGCTGACGGCTGAGGAGGACGGCGTCCGTGATTTAATTGTGGGACGAGGTCTCTTGGACTTGGTGTAGGCTTTCCTGCCCCAAGGGGATTAAAAATAACATCAACAAAATGCCCTAACCTCCAGAGGCTCTTCGAGAGCGCGCCAATCCTTTCGGTCAACCAAGAGGACTTCACAATCTCAGACATCGTCCGTCCCCAAGTAACTAGCGTACTCGAGAAAAAAGGTGTAGCACCAAGTGGCGTGGGTCAAAGACCCTACCCCTAATCGAACAAGCAGACAACTTCGAATTAATACAAAAGAGATAACTGGAAATAAGTTTACTTTAACACTTTTTTAACTTAATGAGTGTTAGTTAGAATGCAGTAGAGCGTACCAAGACTTGAGCTCAGACACCAAAATGTCATCTGAGAAAGCTATCAGGACAGTCGAGCTAGTAACTAACCTACAAGTTAAGAATTAACATATAGCATACAGTAGGCAAGTACGAAACCCAAGGTACACACGAGCTTTACCAATAAAACCTTAAAGATATAAATATCATATTTGCAGATATTTAATTTATCAGAGGTATAAAAATGGAGGTACGTAAATAAGAAATACATAAATATAAGCTATAACACAGGTTTGCGATGAAAATACTCTTTTTGGAGTAGCACAGAATTTCTTTAAATATGGTAAATACGATAAACAATTTGTCAATTGTATGCTCAGCTGCACACAGCTCGGGCATTTTAGCAGATATCATACTTATTATTCTAAACATGGAGTGATCCTTGAACATATTAATTAACTCTTTGGTAATTTAAACAAGTTGGTGAAGATATGAGGGTCCATGTCAACAGTCTGTAATTTAGTAGAAGCATTAACCGAAGTAGCACCGTCAGGTGCACTTACATGATTAGTTCTGCGTCTCGCTACGCTGACGTAGCTTAAGCAGGGAACACATTATAATTAGCAAACACAGAATTTGGCTTATTGCTGGGATTTAACATATTCAGTTTTCCAGTTTCTTTCCTAAAGCTTTTAAGTATTGGGAACTTCGGACACCCGCAATGGCGGTGTGTCCAGCTTGCATAAGATTACGGAACATGACATTTTCCTGTCTTTTAGCTTTACAGTTTTCAGTTTTATAAGGCCCCGGGCACTTAGCACAGCGGGACTTTAGTCCACACATATCAGCTGAGTGGTGGAAGCGTTGGCAGTTATGATACTGCACAACACTCCCACTAGATTTTTAAGCTGCAAAAATTACATAAAAACAGGTTGGATAGGTGATATCGTAAACTTTGTCTACACTAGGCAGGTTCTGAAGTTGCATCTGAAAAGGCATTGGAGCTCGTGCTTTAATTCTGTGCATTTCTGTAACCTTAAGGGTTTTAAGACCCAAACTGTTAAATGCCTCTTGAATATCCTCCGTAGGGCAGTCGATGGAGAGGCCCCTAACGACAATCGTAATCGGACGTTCCATTTTCTTGGTTATCATATAATGGTCAGTTTTTTTCTCTTCGAGATACCTGGAAGAGAAAATGGAAATCTCTCTGTGATCAGATTCATTCTTAGTTAAGACTTTCAAAAATGCTCCGTTTATTTTGACATGGAATTCGAGTTTGGTTTCAGCTTTGAGTATCTTAACAAAATTGGAAAATTTAACAGATGGTTTAACCAGTATTGGTTTGATTTTTGGAGGTACTACCTCAATAATTTCAGACTTGTTCTCTAAATACTTAGCACTATTATCAATAGTACAGTTACTTTCATCATTATTTACTAGCCTTTCGAATTTATAGCTGACAGGAATATCAGTATTGCATTTGACTATCTTAGCAAGCCTAGCCATGTTACGCGGCTGATTAAAGCCTTCTGAGTTTTGTATCTCTTTTAATTTTCTTAGAACTTTTTTTTTGGTTTAGAATTTATAGAACTAGCATCTTTTCTAGCATTAGAATTAGAATTTTTAGTAGAACTATCACTTTTACTTTCACACGTATTACATTCATCAGATTTGACATTATTGTCATAACATACATCAGTTTTAACATTACTATCATTACATGAAACAGTTGTATTTGCATTAAATTTTTTTTGAATAATTCCATAACAATATCAGTAACGGACTTATTAGCATAAAAAGGATTGAGTGCACTAAAGGAATCGCACTTACCTTTATATAGTGAGTCCATCGACGATACCCTTTGTTCTTTGATATTGTAATCAATAAGTTTGTTTAGCTTGTTCAGTTTTTGCGTCAGCTATGTTCGTTTCCAAAATCATCTTAATAGTCTGACACGTAATAGTGCCCTAATCTATAGCTATCAAATTAAGCAGTTCAATCCAGTTATCAGTCAATAATTTGTTGGTATATTCACGAATCTCATTCAAACGTCCTGCAATATGATTCAGAAACGTAGCAGAGGCGTCCATCTTATCTAGCGGAGGAAAATCCTCTCTCTCCCCTGCACATGGTAAACCACAGTCGGAATAAAATTTATCGAAACAACCTTAAAAACCACTGCACTGAGTAAAACAAATAACAATGTAATCCAAAGCCCAGTGATAGTATAATTATCACAAAAACAGCAGAACAAATCCGCATAGCTCACCAAAGCAAGCGGAGCACGAGGAAATCCATGACGGTGAAGAAACACAAAATGGCATTCAGTTGAACACTCGGAGCGCGGAAAAAATCCAAATAACCAGCTCGGCAGTCAGCATCGAATCCTCCGTCGCCAAGTGTTAACCAAGGGGATCTCATACCCCTCGGACAACCTGCAATTCATTCAACAATTTTTGGAGTAATAGCTAGTTCTGAATTTTTTACTAGCAGTTTTAGCAAACATTTTTGTATAGCAAGCATGGCCAAGCAGTGGTTTGTGAGCAGTAATAAATGACACTCGCCTGCAGCAGACAATAGTTTTACTTTTGAAATACGGTTGCATTTTGAAACACAAATCATTCCACAAACAGTTTCTTTTTTAACTAACAATATAATTTCTTAAGTTTGTAAGGTTTATACTAAGTTTATAACAGTTACATTAAGTTTGTCGCACTTTCATGTCTCTCCTAATTTAAGCTTACAATTTCCTACCAAAATGTATTTTCAGAAACGCGTTTAATGCAAATGAGTAAGAATAGTATTTAAGTTTCACTGACCAGAGTTTCTGACTAGAGCACGTTTGCTTTTGGGCTACATCTGTCTATAAGCTATTACTACGCACGGTCGTACTTCAGGCCCTTGATAGCTTCGCCTACTTAAATTAGGGGCCAACTATTTAGAATCATGATAGCTTCGACTATATCTTTTTAGCTAAGCATTAGTTAAGCCTTGAATCTTATTAATTTGAGTTCAAGCCCAAGCGAAGGCGTTGCTGAGGCTTTGAGATAGAAGCCGACTGTATTAATTCTTATTTTGAGAATAAAGGGTAATTAACCCTTCTTGAGTCTTACGTCTCTGTTCACATACTCAAGCGATTATTCGCTTATCGGTGTAAGAGGTTCTAAACATTTAACGTTAAATGAAAGGGCGGAACCCCAAATTTGGCACCCGATCCATTCCTAACGAACCATGCCGCTAGGTTTTTCCAGCCCAAAACATTTTCCCAGTCCAAATTATATTTCTTGTAGTGACATGATAATGTTAGGCAAAATGCAAAATCAATGTTATGTTTTCTTCATTTAATTGTGCTTCGAACTGTGCTTCTGATTGTGCTTAAAATGCTTCTTTGATTGTGTTTGCAGACATTTTAAGGTCGTGAGAACTATACACTGATTCATCGGATTGATAACAATTTAAACACTGGATCAAAGTCTTTTATCCAAATTTCATCAGCTTATTTGAGACAAAAGCTTTTACTTTTATCATCAAATATTTGTTTCAGTACAGTCATATCAAGCAGTACAAAACACAAATTTTAAATTTCCTACAAACGTTTTCTGAAAATACAGTGCATTGATACTAGTGAAATTGACGTAGCTTTCAGCATGTTGCTCGATGATCTTAAGTTCTAGCTGATTTTAAGCATCACGTTTTTTTCATTTATTGATGTTTCTGATCTTCCTGGCTTTGGGTTGCCTTAGTTTTCTTACACGTTTTTTATGAAAGGCCAAAGTAAGACGGTACAGCGATCCACAGGCCGGTAAACGCAAATTTTATGGAAGTTATTGTAAAATTCTATTAGAGTTTTGACTCATTAATTTTAATTTTTGGAAATAACATAAATGTCTGTAAATTATCCTGCCTTTAAGGGTTATTGGGTAGTTACAATCGCCAAACTCTGCCTGTGTTAGGAGACCCTATATGAATATCATCATTTAAAATATCATTACAAAATTCAAATTTGTTTACTGGCGAAATGAATATCCTTCATTCCCCAGGAAACAAAAAATCTAAACGTAAAAAATAGAGTGTTGCTAAACAGTAAAAAATAACTTAAGGAAAATTGCATTTATATAACCTTTAAGCTGTTCTCAGCATTTCCTCCTAACTTTTAATTTATGTTGGACAGAACAAAAATCAAAGTATAATGTGCTTAATAAGAGGAGACTTAAGCAACATTATACTTATTACAATTATGCAAACGGCAATGTACTTAAATAATCAAAATAAAGCATGTATCAACAAATCCATCTAAGTAGGTAACTGAAAAAGCAGGCAGCAGGCAAAGTAATCAAATAAAGAAGGCAATGTCAAAATAAAACAAGTAACCCATTTTCACATCTTGATGATCATAAAATAAAAATATAGCACACACGAAATTATCTGTGTCTTCCCTTCGAAGGATTTTCATCTTCAGTCTCATTAGTCCTTCTTCATGAGTGACAATGCAAAGTTTTCAATTTCGTTTGTTTTTTTTTTTTAGACTCTTGCTGAAAGATTCTTTCTGTGCAACAAACAAGTCTTTCCTCTGCTGCTTCTATTTCCTAATTCTTACATTTCGTGACCTGGATTTCTGGAATTCTGAAGGAATTGCAGTATCCAAGCTGCCAGTCGAGTAATTCGCCAAAATTTAGAAAAACAATACAAACACAATTTTTCATTAGGCGCAACTGAAGTAAACTGAAGTACCTAAGACTATTAGGCTCTTTTATCTTTCTTTATAATCTTCTACATTAAATTGAATCTCAGGAAGATGCAAATATGCTTCACAATGTTAAAGCCATGGGGGCCTTCAACCTTCTAGATCTCAACAAAATTTCAGCAGAGCAACCTCTAGAAGGGAGGCTTGCCGGATAGTGGCTTGCAAGAATATGCTCCTATTGTTTTTTAACATTAAACATCTTATCTCCTTCAGTCTATTATTAAAAGTGTTCTCCAATGATCATCATTCTTGACTGAAAATAAAACATTTGAAGTGTTAGTCCAACAGGTGTTTGGAATACTTTTTAAGTCCATAGCTTCTTTAGCTTAAATAGCTCAGTAAAACAATACAAAAATAATTTCCAAAAATTTCAAAATTTAACCATAATTTAAAGAAACCAATAAGAAGCTGGAATAACTGGATCCAGGTCCCTACAATATTTTCTCCTTAATACACTATAGCTAACTCAAATACATTCACATTCTGAGTAATGAAAAATTTATTTTAAGTCATTAATGAAAACATTCTATAATCCTTAAACAAGGATTTATAAGTGACTCCAAAATTTGGCCTATTATTACTAATACAATTTTCTCTTTAACATCCAATTCTATTTACAGATATGTATAAAAGTATTTAAATTCCTGTCAGTGATATTAAATTACCATTAACGTTAAGTGTTTTCTGGTAACAATGTATCTCAATAACAATTCTTAACACTGCATATTTCGCACTTAAACAGTAAAATTCACACCACTTCTTTAACCCAGAAACTTCAAAAGTTGAGAGTAAGGTAACAAAAATTTGACTCACAGTCCATATAATTGGCAGCCTTCTTCATCACAATCATTGAAACACTATCAGTGAGTCTTCCTAATATAACGTTCCTTCCCATGTAATAAATTTTTCTCAGGCTGGCTTCTTAGCCCGCATTTTCCCCACGGAAAAATGTTGAACCGCACACAAGATACCCATGGAAGTTGAGATAAAAGCAGCACAGGTGATGGGACCGAGATACTCCTTTCTTTTGATAAAGAAGTGAATGCTAGACAGCAAACCAGGAAGCAAATGATATAACGATTTCACGGAGGCTCAGAATCGAGATCTATAATTATTAACCAACAAAAAAGAGCAACGATCTAGCACCCAGAAGTTCCTTGAAAAATCATCAAAGCGTTGACGGATCACAACAGCAATGCTTAATAAGCCGGCCGACATTTTTTTCGTACTGTTGATAAAACAGGAGTTCTCGTCTCCTACCTTTAGAAGTTTCAATAAGATCACTGGTGCAGCCAGCACTTCGTCTGCGGAAAACGCGAGCTTAAGAAATCCAGAGCAGGCAAGACCGCAACAAGGCAACTCACCCTAATTCCTTACTGTTCGTTTCTTTACTCACTGAAACTTCAGACAAATATGATTTTCAAAGCCGTGCTATGTCCAAGGAATGTTCTGTCTCTTAGCCCAACACACTGCGAACTGAAGCTTCCTCCTCTTCCAATAACAAAACACGAAAATGAAGATGCGACAGTAATTATTGTAACTAACAATGCCTTTTTTCTTGTTCAGATGTTCAGAAAAGTACCTCTGCATAGGAAAACTAAAAACTGAGAATAATGTAGCGAACCTTTCAACTGCCAAAAAAAATTCCCAACACACTAGTCAATAAACAAATTCAATTAAAATTTAAAAAACCTTATTTTACATTTAATTTAAATACTTTAACACGATTAAAATTTGAGGCACAACATTAGCCCTGATGTTTATTGCCATAGTGAGTAATTAAAAGAACTTTTCTAGGACAGGAATTTCACAGCAGAGCGCACGCTTTTCCGTTTCATTTGTCTTATTCTTCCCAAAGGGTTTAAAAATAAAGAAAACCTATTTAGGAGTTAAAAATAAATAAACAATGTTTTTCAAATTAGCACTTTATTCTTCATTCAAATCAAAAGCATTTTGTCTTATTGTTCTTGCAAACACAATCGCTAGTCGTTATCTAGAATTCGCTTTACTTCTGCTAAAACGACTCAGCATCCATACCAGCGGCCGAGCGGTTAAGGACTGCTGAATACTGGTAGTTTGTCCCGGGTATCGAGACGACCGGGATGGCTGTATGACTGTAATCTTGGTTTTCCTTGTGTGTAACTTAAATACCATTAAGTTTCCTTAGAAAGTCCATGAAGACATTACTACCCTTAGGCAGATATCCGTCATCTGATTCGCAGTGTTCAAATAATCTAATAATCTAAAAGCAAGCAACCACTACAAAAGGTAGGGGATGAAACCAGATGAAAGTGCTTGGATTTTAATCTGAGAAAAAGAAGAATATGCTGTTGCACAGAAGTTTCAAATTTGCAAATCATAGGAAAACATTTTCCTGAATATGGAGCAGAAAAAATAAAGTTCGTGCTTTTATTTATATATAACCACACCAATTATATAAAAATGCGAATTCTTGTTACTTTACTACCAAACACTTCGTGCAGATCTATTTAACATGGAGCTGTGTACTCAGAAAAATCTACTTTATCACTCAAAATTTCCTGAATCTTTAAAGTGCGGTTTCTAGTGTCATGAAGTTTCGTTACTTATGTTATATAATAACATTTGCAAAATATAAGTAAAAAATGCGGAAAGCATTTTTATAGCAGAGCTGAATTTAGCGCAGCATTATGTTAGACAATATGTCAAAATTATGTTAGACTCCATTTTATATGTTTAATATTTGTTACAATCTTTGAATCTTTGTTACATCATTCAGGTAGCATTTTTCAGGCTCTGCATATTTTTCTTACAACATTAGTACATTATTGACACATTCACAAACAGATCTGGATACCCTTCCAGTTTATTAATTGTGTTGCTTGATAAAGACACTGAACAATTCTGCTTGCAGTTAAAAATCCAAGAGCACATTTTTAGAAGGCGAAATATATATGCATGCAATAAATCCTCCACTTCAAAGAGAACCGTCTAACATAATATTTTGCAGAATTCAGTTCCATTATAAAGATGTCTTCCAGAAATGGAATTTATACAGTTTTAGGTATGCGTTGCAGATATAAAATCAAATACAAGTCTAGAAGCGAGAAAGAAAAGTTATATTAAATAGATCATATACTTGGCTAATATGTATTTCGTTATGCCTGACGCTCGCATAAGTCTTAACCGAATAAAATGTTGCATTTGTGTATGTGATATCTCGACAGATACATCGCTCTGTCAGTGGTAATTCTAAGATTATGTTTGTCAATAATATGTATGTTGATAAAATACGGAACATTCCCTCGTAATGAATATTTTACGTTCGAATTCTTTTTTTTCCTCTAATGCTGTCTCGCATATTCATGTTTTATTCAGCTGAAGGGCTTTCCGAAGTTTATTCTCAGTTATATATGCTATTCAAATTCTTATAAAGTTCAGATTTCAAATTCTCAGTTTCTATGTCCATGAATATCCATAACTGTTTGCTTAAGCATTACTTGTGAAAACAGATATACGAAAGTTAAACTTTCGCATCTATCAAAGCAAATTTTATGAATAAGGACTGTAAACAAATTTAATATCAAGATGTTTTGGAAACATGCATGCATGTTTAAATGATATTTGGCTATAATAAACTAAAACGTCGAATCTTCTCTCAATTACAAAAATAGAAACAAAAATAACTAACACTATAACGATATAGTGTAGCGATTTCAAGAGCTAATCAAATGCTCGTATTGACGACACGAGCAAGCAACCTCATACCAAACACCGCCAAGCCAGCATACCGCTGCGTTATCTATGAGACGTGCAGCAGCACGCGAGTTTTGCATATCCTTGAAGATGATAATGACCTTGGGATTCGATAACGGGTCTGTTCTTGCAACAGTGCCATTATATTCGACTGACTGCCACAGGACAGACCCGTCATCGAATCCCAAGGTCGTTACCACCTTCAAGGGCATGTAATACTCGTGCGCTCTCAGAGATCACGTACTGGTATGCTCGCTTGCCGCTGCCTAGTATGAAGTTATTTGTTCATGTCGCCATTTATTAGCACCAGCGAGACGTGCAGCAGCCTACGAGTTTCGTATGACCTTGAACATTGTAAAAACCTTGGGATTCGACGCCGGGTCTCTTCTATGCCAGTTGGATATCATATAGCTGTTGCAAAAGAGCTCCCGTGCGACAGATTCTGATATTCGAACTGTTTTGTAATGCGAACATTTGATTAATTCTCGAGATCGCTACAATATTAAAATGATAAAATGGAAGAAATCTTAAGGCTGCTAATTTTTAATCGTAGATTAAACACTACATTGTAAAATCTGCCAGATATGCTTAAAGCAAGTGAAATCATTGTAAATCACTTTATACATGTGTTTAAACAAGCACGTGCTGAGCAATGCTCACATCACGTAACTAGAAATGTTAACGTCAGGCAGGTCAAATCATTAAAATCAAGTCTTTCCAATCACATTCTCAAACAAAATTATCCAACGCCATGCCACCTTCTTTAGCTTAGTTTGCATAAACACCTTGAGTCCATATACAAAGAGAATTAGTTAAAAATTTAAGCTCAAAACCAGGTCGATATTGAGAAACTTCGTTTAACAATAGCCATTGAAAAGTTAGAGAAGTTTCGATCCTTGCATAAACAGAGGCATTGACTCTGCAGGCGTGACGTCCCGCTTGAGTCATTCAAGTCTGAAATTGTAAACAGGCTTGCCGGCAGTTTCAAGAGTTCAGAGGCTAAAACTAGATTGGTATTCTAAACGTTGAAATTTTCTACCGAAATTCCAGACACAATGTAAGTTGTTACAATTAAAGACCTCACTTTGAAAGCTTGCATGAACAAGCTTTTATTTTATAAAAATTACAAAAGTAAGTAATTTGTCGTTCTTAACAATGTCATAAAGTAGCCAAAATGCTTACACATGTTAACTATCAGAAACAAATTCGAGAATAAAAAAATATTTTTTCATGTTTGTCATGCTTTGTACACTTTAATCATATAAAATCTGTGTCTCAATGAAAGATGAACCTATTAAATGTAACTTAACCAACATCTAGTATATTCAATCGTTTTACATGCTGCGATAAAAATTAGAAGTATTTAAACTACTTATACTACACTCACTTCCAAACGTTAAGCACGAAGATGTAAAATGCAAACAAATCAACAAATACTGCTTTGATTGACACAAAATTCAGC
>KK119591.1:38531-86866 GCA_000611955.2 Stegodyphus mimosarum
TTTGTAAGTTAGATAATGACATACTGGAGACTTAAAAAGAATTATGTGAAGCGAAAATAAACAGTATAAAATGAGAAAAGGACATTAATAGGGTATGTGATCCCTCCTCATCTGTATAAATAGTTTCACTTTGTGACAATGTTCTCAATTAGGTGGTCAACCACCGCAGAATTAAGCAATCGCCATTCTTCTTGTAGAGCAGTTTCCAGCTCAATAAGAGTGGCTGGAGGTGGAAAACGTGAAGATACAGCACGGCCGAGAGCATCCCAAAGATTTTCAATGGGATTCAGGTCGGGCGAATATGCTGGCCACGCCATACGCGTAATCCCTTCACTTTCTAGGTACTCATCGACGATATCAGCTGTATGGGGACGTGCGTTACCGTCCATTAAAACAAATGCAGAGCCAACTGCTGCAGCGTACAATCTCACAATGTGTTCTAGGACTTCATCTCGATACTGGACAGCCGTCAAAGAACCCCCTTTAAAGATGTACAGTTCGGTGCAGTATCCTAATGAAATCCCTGCTCACACCATAATGCTTCCGCCTCGGTTTGCGTGATGTTCGGCGATGTTTTGAGACTGATTGCGTGTTCGTTGTTCACGCCATATCCTTATACGCTTGTCATCTGGCTCCAGAACAAATCTTGACTCATCAGTAAACATGACATTGCCTCAGTCAGACACATTCCAATTGACATGTTCCTGGCACCACTGTAATCGTGCCCCTCTTGATTGGACGCATAGAGGAATACAAACTCGAGGTACCTGGGCGTACATTCCATTCATATGTAATCTTCGGCGTACAGTAGCTGCAGATAGCGCGTTAGGACGCTGTAACCATAGATGTCACACGTGTGGAGGTCGCTCTGCGATTCCGCTTGGCTACAATAGCAATATATCGATCTTCCGCGGCGATTGTAACCCTTGGGCGACCGGCTACGGGCCTTCGCACAACTGTCTGTGTGACTTGGAATTGTTTCCATAAACGTGAAATTACAGAATGATGAAAGCGGAAGAAAAGAGCAACATCTGCAACGACTGTCCTGCTTCAATGCACCCCACATCATGCTAGCGCTCAGAATCTAGTCTTCTGGAAGTCATAGAAACACGTATGTCTTGAACACAAATTGTACGAAAGTTTTAAACACCTCTATCAGCACTTGCAATCAACTTCCCTAACCCTTCATAAAGCTGGCTTCTTATAAGACTGCCTTTTTTGCATATTTCTTGACATGAAAGCGGGATTGGCTGTTACCTAACATATTTGCATTCTTTCACCTACCTCTGCAGCGAATTGCATCCTCTTCAATTCTGACTGGCTTTCGTAAATTAGCATTTTCCTCTCCGTGCTTAACTTTTGGAAGTGAGTGTATTTGATCATTTAAACCGTATTAATTGAATCTTTAAAGTATATGTTCTATATCATTAATATGTGCATTTAAGAGTTTAGTTATCCCTGCGATATGCCGTACTACAGCTCAGAAAGTAAAGCATGATTAGCGTCCATCTTGTAATTTTTAAAACGACTTCTGGGGCATAGCCTTTTACATGCCATTAACGTTTGTTAAAAGGTTTCAGTTGTTGGTGACAATACAATGAGATCAGATAACATGAGATGATTATACTAATGAGAAAGCACCGATTTTTCCCAAAAAAGGTTCATACATTTAATAAATTTTAAATCTAATGAATGGTTTAACCAAAAAAATCGGTTCATTAAAATCACTGTTTTATTTTTCTAAATTGTTTGTGAATTCAAGGAAACACATATTCTTAAATTAAGTAAATAAATTTACTTTCACGTTATAATTGTATTTATTATACTTATTTATTCCCTGATATAGATAAAAAATGAATTTCATCAAAGTTAATTATTATATTTAAAAGAAGAAGCATGCAACATTTCACAATACTAAATGAGATTACAAAGTATTTTTCCTTGAATTAAACTTCAGTTCGGTAATTTATTCCATGTAATCTTCAAAGGATTTTAAGCTTTATTTGAAATACATTTAAATTCTTTTCTTTAGGTTCAGTCCAAAATTAACAAGTGTGTTATTTTTGAAATCTTCAGTTAGAGTTCGACACGACTGAGGTTTTAAACATTACACGGAACTGGTTTCATTGCTTTGCTTTTGACTTTGCATTTCTTTTTCTTCCGAAAGCATCCAAAAAACCATTTTGTTGCCTTTTGTACCCCAAAAAATACTGTATCTCATCAGAAAATTTTTAAAGATTAATTTTTAAGTAATGCTTAATATTAAAAGCAGAAACCACTTCTATTTGCGTTATAGTATTTAGTAGTAGCGATGCCAGTCTACGATAATTTACAAACGCACTGAAAATGTAAGATAGTTTTAATAATTCATTGTCATTTGCAATATTTCTTTGAATTATGCTTATAAAATATGTTATTTGAATTGCATTTCAAATGTCAGAATACATCAAATATTTAACATACGAATTTGTTACAAGTGAAACATTATTGCATGTATCGACGTTAGTGTGTTGGGTTTTACTTATTTTATTCCAATGTTAAATCTTAGAACCCCACAAACACTTGTCAGGACTGAGTGTTCTGTGCGTAGTTTTGGCAAACATCTTGAAGTAACTCCTTAAAGTCCTAAAGTCCTGATCTGGAACAGGGAGCTGAAATCAGCTATGTTCTGGAGTAGATACTGTGTTGAAGTAGTATAATAACTGCACTTGAAAGGGATTTAAAATTCTCTTTTATTTGATCAATATTATTTACAAATCACTTCACAACTCGGGAGGGATACAGAAAGTAAAAGGACCACACTTGGGTCTAAATGAACAATCAGATAAATTTAAACTAAGCTAAATAGAAATTTAATTGATATTTGCTCACAGAGCTCTTCGCGGAGTTGGCCTCTAACTAAATGGTGCGTAGCAATATTTACTAATACTAGCGCACTTCAATTTATTTCAAGCAATCACGTAGCAAGCACTATGGCTTATAATTTAGCTGCTAGCTGGTCAGGCGACGTCGAACAGAATGACCGTGATATGAGACTAAAAGCTCTCTCACCCTGAGAGGTTTCTAACTCTGGTTTAAATAGTACTTGGCTCTACTTCAAATTAGCATACGCTGAAAATGCGCGCTTCTTCTGACGGGAAGTTGAAACTGAGAAGAGATAGAAAGATTTAAATTAAAATAAAACTTTGTTAGTTTAACTAAAACCTTACACACTAACAAGCGAATAATCGCTTAAGTGGGAGAATAAACACGTAACACTTAAGAAGGGTTAACTACCCTTTATTTCTCAGAATAATTACAATCCACTCCTAACTCGGAGCATACACAAAGCCTCCACTTGGGCTTGAACTTAAATAACTATGAATTTAAACTAAACTAAGCCTATCTGAAAGATATAGACAAAGTTATCAGGTTTTTAAGTAGCTGGCCCATAAATATAAATTAAATCGGCGAAGCCAAGCAACGGCCTAAAGTATGGCCGAGCGTAGTAGGTAAGAGACAACGTAGCCAAAAGGCAAACGCTCGCTAGTGAGAAAAATCAGACTCTCTCTCACGAAGTTGGCGAAACATCGACTTAAATATAGTACACTTACGCAGTTGCATTAGCTGCGTTTCTGAAATTCCATTCTGGTAGGAAATTGTAAGCGGAAATTAGAATAGATAGAAAAGTTGCATAACTTAAAATAACTGTTAATAAAATTTGGATAAACCTTACAAGCGCATGGCCGGAAAAGCGAAATGCTAATATTTTGTAATTAAAAGGAATAACAGTTTGCAATCTAATTAAAATTAGTTCTTATTAGAGAGATGCACACGGTTAGAAATATAACTTAAAATGCTTAAAATTATCAGTTTCTTGTCTTCTCAAATTTAGCGTCTTAAGACTGAAAGAGATGAAACATTTGTTCTAGTTTCTTATTTATTCTTTCATGTTTTCCATCATTTGCATTTATATTTTTAAATGCAATTAATTATTCAGAATTAATACAACTTTATATGTTAATCTCAGAACTTATTTAGAAATTTATATACTTACGTAATTTTAACGTGAATTTTCCTTTCATAACTTGGCAAGATACTCATTAACGTGACAGCATTGTTGTGCCCAGAACGTGTCCTTTATGTGAGCCCCGAACGATCTGCAACGGAGTTTAAAATGCTTAAATTATATTTCATCTTTTGAAAATGCAAACATAGTGAATCGTAGTATTAAATAAATTGAACATACAAGCTCACATAATTATTCGTCACTTTTCGGTTTCCTCGCTACCGCAGATATCCTCTAACAATAGCGAGTTTGATTATCGCCTTTCCCTGTGCGTGCGTTTTTGGTGTAACTGGCAACTTGTCTACTAGACATCGGGCTAGCTATACTATGTATGAATCAGATACAACCTAATCTTACTTGGATTTTCCTTATCCACATTCGTAAAATTAAAAATTACAGAGTTTACTGCACGAATATTCTATAGTGTTTGCATTCATTCATTTATTTATATATTATTATGAATTTCTTTTAAAAGAACATCTGATGTCGATTGAACGCTGCTGTGGAACTCACGTATCTATAATATACTAATGAGTTACTTAAATCGGAATATATCTGATTGAAACTCAGAAAGATAATACAAGTCTTATTACTGCTTGTTTCGCCCCTTAAAAATACAACTTACAAGAGTGTGCGTGGCTTATTTATATTTCTACCAAACTGTCTCGAAATATGGATTGTTATTATTGATCAAGAATCAATTATTTCACAAATGTACCAAGTTAGCCTTCATTTGAAGGACAGACACAAGAAAATTTTTAGATTTGAATAATTAATTTTTGGAGAAAATGTCACTATTATCTTGCATCATTGGAAAACGAGTCAGTTACTAATTTAATAACGATAGTTATAAATGTTAATTAATATGGCAAAGAATAATTTTGAAAGGTGAGCAGAGCTCAAGAACTTTGACATAATTACTGTTACTCCTGCTGTTAAATCAACTATATGCTGATATCTCACGTCTGCTCTTCTGACGAGACGTGAGCGCATAATTCAGATTTATATGCTTCATTACCGACCGTAGCTGGGCAATAATTATTTTTGAAGTTACGATTTCTAACAAATATTAACATGAAGTCGTCATCAGAGATTCCAGATATAAATCCCGTTAAGCAGACATGATAAAAAAGAAAAAAAAAACTGCATTCGAAACCAAGAATTCAATAGTTCAGAATGTTCTACGTAAGTAGAATCTCTTACCTAACATGGTTCATGAACAATCTCACCAAATTATCAAAAATGAAGGCCCTTTCAGTGACTTCAAGACGTGATCAGATCCTTTGTTAAGTGTTATGTGGGCCATCTACGATTTTATAAAATTTCCATTCCTACAGCTTATTTTACAGCCTCCGATAGTCGTTTATTGAGCTGGCTTGGATATATACCTTGGCAGTCTCGGCACACGGGATACGAACACGACCCTGGCGGTTCCAAAAACCCAAGGAAAGTTAGTCTATATGCCTGGACTAACGGGGGATTGCTTCTAAGGTCCTCAAACTAAAGGTATCGGTAGCGGTGCCCCCGAATCCGTGTAATTTCCCTAGGGTAGGGCGCCGGCGTATTACTGGAGGCAGCATTATTGACTACCAATCGTTCCAATAAGATCGTCCCCGCCATGAGACTCGAAAAACTGTAGTTGTGAAGTCATAGAGTCGAGTTGTCGGTAGAGAAAAACCGAAAGATCTGCCGCCGGTAAGTATGAGGATGGCGGATGTAGGTGGTAAACTAATGATATTCAAAGTGGCATATTTGCCTGAGTTCCTGCCTCCAGCCTAAGACTATGGATTCTAGGATTATAATGTTACAAAATGTCTAGGCGCGGTAAGATAGCTTCCCTGCAAAGCAGGTTTATGGTTGCCAGAATATGGCAAGGGAAGGCAGGGTTGCCACATTTGGAGACAAAATTGGCGATATGCCATGGACGGATTGAAAACCTTCTGGAACAAATTCTTCCTGGTTTAGCGCAGAATGTTCTTGAACACAAGCCAAAAGCTATGTAAACCCTGCTGGTACGCGCAAGGTGAGTCAGTGTGGAGTCTATCGAGTTAATAGTCAGTCAGTGTCTTGTAGTCTAATGCCGCATTGGTCATCGAGCACATCGACAGAGTCTCTATGTATCGGAAATTAGTGTATCATCGAGTTTTATCTTAGACTGTATTGAGCTTTGAGAACGACCGAACCCAGTCGGGATCTGTACTCTAGTGCATCGTCGAGTGCATCGCGAGTTGCTGCGTGGAGAGTCTTGAGAGTACGCAAAGTTCCGAGAACGACTGAGCAGAGTCGGGAACTGTACTCTGTACTTTGCGGCGAAGCTGTCTTCACCGTTATAGCCTGATATTATGAAGGGCTGTGTTGCTGATTATTCCAGCATGTTTATAGTAGCTCTTCAACGACTATAAACGACTATCACGACATAAACGGGATTTCGGAGCTGTCTTGAAAATAGTGGTCAATAAAGTGTGTTTCGGTACTCCATCAAGTGTCGTCGTCGTTATTCACTCCCAATCCACGAACCCTTACCCTTAACGTATGTACAAAGAAGAATTGAAAAACCTAACAATAAGGTATTTCTCTTTCCTTCCTAGCATGCCTTCGTGGTGGCATGTTTTGGCCTAGTACATCTGGCGCGTGTTCGAGAGGTCCGTAGTTTGAGTCTCGGTGAGGGCAGTGCTCATTTGTTCAACTTCCTGACATTGAAATGACCTAATGTCTCTACAGTGGATACAGATACATTCTCTACTTAGCTAAAAATACGTGGTGGATGATTATTTTCCACCACCAGGATTTGTCGATTGGGTCCCCTAATCCCTAGCCGCCTTTTAAAAGGGGAAGTGTATAAGGTATTTCTCCTACCTTTTCAGCAAACCTTCGTAGTGTAATGGTCATCACACTCGGCACGTATTCGAGAGGTCGGAGATTCGAGTCCCGGTGAGGACCTTGCTCATTTTTTCAACTTCCTGGCATCGAAATGACCTAACCCCTCTACAGAATGAGAAACAAGCCGCGTTGTGTTCTAAGTTATGTGACGGCACGCGTAATTAAAATAATCTTTTATAACTTTATTCATAATTATTTGTTAAATTTTGTTAAATTTGCTTTTTTTATTTTTCGTTCCTCAAGTATTCTACTTGTGTTACGTTGCTCAAACATCTCAAATGTCCCCAAATTCTGACAACTGGTTCAAGAAATAACCAAAAGTTTGGAGATTAAATTTATATGGATATATATTTTATATATTTAACTACTATATTTGCTACGGAACAGAGTAACTGAATGTTTGTAAAAGCATTGAAGACAAGATCAATATATTTTATACCTTTTCCTGTTTCTAACCATATTAAAAAATTTACACCTTCCTGAAAATTTTAAGGTACACAGAAGAATTCATAATTTGGAAAGTTTACATAATTGGATCAAGTCAAAACATTTAGTATGGGATTTTTATAATCTACTAAAATTTTACTTTGAAATATATTCTTTACTTATATTCACAAACACGTAAGAACTGAACAGCAGTTTGTAACACTCAACATTTCCAACCCCCTTACCATCTTAAAGCGAGAAAACGTTAAGATACTTCCTACCCCTTATGATTTTGAAGCTTCTCATTTATTTTTACATATAAAAATAGTACTGATATACAACCTAAGTGCAACTAGCTACAAAAATTTTATTTCTTTAATAAATTTAAAATAAAGCTGAGCGAGAGTTCTCTTTAACATTTCCATCTTTCTTCCCATGTTTGCTTTTTCAATTTCTCTTCTTTGGAAAATGTTATATCTTAAAATTCATTGAATAAATGAAGAAATTCCAGAGTAAATATTTTGATATTTGCATAATGGAACTATCAAGAGATAAGGAAATCTTTATATTTACGTTTGAAAGATTAACAAAAAAAATAGATTTTAATATTTTTTTACCTTCTATATATTACTTTTTTTGTTTTAAAAAAAGGAAAGAACAAAATTCAATAAGCTATGTAAGCAGAAAAATTACGGTTCCTTTATCAGTTTGTTGATCAGTTTTATTAAACAGCAATTTCAAAATAAATGAATCCGCTTTGTGCAATATAATATGCACAAATAACTTTTTCTCATCCTCAATAAGCATAATTTTTACATTTTTCAAATATAATTTGACCTGTGCAAAACGTGTTTAATACTTTAAATTGTTTTGAAGCACTCGAAATAACTTGAACATAACAAACAGATCTTATTATTTCGAAGTATGACAGTTTAGTTTAGTGAGCTTATTCCGAATCAGCAGAACAAAACATTCAAGCGCTACTCAGTTTGTTCTTAAAAAGTTAATAAGCTAATTTTAGTTTAATAAAGAAATTTGCATTTCCTTATAGACATAAGGCTTTGAATTAATCATCTCTGGTTAGAAAAGGATTCAATATTTTACAAAGTTTACATTTCTCTTTACATTATTCATAATCTATAGCAGTTTCACTAATGTATTAAAGTTATATTTTCCATAGAAAATTCTAAAAGTTGAATGTTCAAGAAACACTAAACAATCTCGAAGAAACGTTATACAGGAGAGTTTTGTAAAGAAAATACACAAAACATTATATTCACTCTCGGCATAAGAGAAAAAACAAGAATAAAAGCATTTCTGAAATATAACTTGAAAACAAGCCCCGAGGTGTTCAAGAATAAAAGGAGAAAAACGTCTTTTCTTGATACAAACAGTCCTTATATTTCAAGAAAAGATGAAATGTAAGGATTAACCTCGGATAAGAATTTTAACAATGAGCTAGTAATGACCCCATTTAAGCTTCATTTATGTTATGGATCAGCATAATGTTTTTTAGATTAAAAACGATCCTAATCTTTCAGGCTTTAGAAATCATTAAAAACGTCTAGTGCATTTTGAGAGATTTGATGTTCGATCTCTTTTCTTCAGAAGTAAACGATCCTGAAGAATACTAGAATATATACTGAAACGAATAAATGCTTTTGAAAAATAAAAGAGAATATTGCTTTTTACTCTAGAAATGCATTTAATATTTCATTTGCTACTAAACCTAACCCAATGCAAAAGTTTGCTGTTGACTTCGCAGTGCTGAATTCGTTTTTGATATTTACTCTAAACTAAGTTGATAACACTTGATTTTGCATATCTGTGTTGAATCAAGATAATTTACGGGTTTTCTATTAATTTTTAAACTTATCTGCATACTCAACTTCTCTTGTTGCCGTGACAAACTAAAAAAACAGTACTACAATCGTCATAAAAATATCCAGAACTTCACAAAATCAAATCATAGAGACTGGTGATTGTAACCAAAAACAATTAATACCTTAAGCTAGATTAAATTTTCATCAATCCTCAACACAGTAAATTAATTTTTAACATATCAACTCTCAAGTTCAATAAGAAATGAAAATATCCTCCCTGGTGTTTTATTAAAATCAAAAGATTATTAATCGCGTAAAATGCATTATCGACACAAAATCATCAAGATGCTATCTGTCACGAAAACTAACTAATCAGCTCTGCTTCCTGTAAACACATAAATTTCCATACAACCTTAGAGATAGCCACAAACACTTTTCATTTAAGTAAAATACAGAACAGTTCAAAACACCAGGGAGAAATAAACCTCGCACTAAGAAGTCAAAAGACCAGTTCAGTTAAATTATTAAATCTGATCGTATAATTACCAAACTCATTTAATTCTCCTACGCCCGCAATAAACTACCCAGGTTCGAATGGAAGTTTAACCATGTTTTCCGAAAGGAGCACATGCGTGACCTACAAGATAAAAACACAAAAAAACATACAATAGTAAATCAATAACATTTTATTTAATATTCCAAAAATTTTAATTACGGATAGCTGATCAGACTACCTCTACAAAAAGATTTTCCAAAACATTACTCTTAAAGTTCTCATACGACAATCTATACAACTATCTATATTATATAACAAACATTTACTAGTTACGTACTTTACGCAACTCACATTTCAATTTTCCAATAAGAAATAATTCAACTCGTAGCAATGAACGATGTATTTTCTGACAAATTTAAATTAATTAACACGTTGACTGCCAACTACGAGATAACTCGTAGATTGCGTTCTTTGCTAGGACGCCGACTACGAGTTATCTCGTACTGCGTTCACTTGCCATATTTGTGCAGCTACAATTAAACTCGTAGTATATCAATGTGGATAGATGGCTTCTGGGAAGAGCACAAAAAATCAATGCTGGCTTACATGAACAGAAAATTTATTAATAAGTCAACAGAAAATATAATTGTAAAAAATGTATTCAAAGTCAAGAAGTAAAAGAATATTTTTATAGTTTGTGATACTTTTTAAAACATTCTTCCACACAAAGGGCTGGCTTTTCTTCACAGGTCGTCACCAGCCTCGCTAAAAATCTCGCCAAATTCTGAATCACTTAGATTAGCGTAGTACTCAAGTTCTTTTTCAGTCAGTGGTCTTTTCGAACCCATCTTGGGTTCTTGATAATGTAGTTATAACAATAATTATAAAACAACACACTCAAGAGACACGTAAATGTGATGCACTCGACAATACCTGAGGTTACTATTGCAGATATGTTGGCTAGTATGCTGTCTACAGCGCACATCTCCGATTCAGCTTTAGCGAAGCGACAGGTCTAAGCGTGTCTGTGTAAGAATTAACTCGTAGTTGGCTTCCGCGAAGTTCTTTGTTATCCTGTAGTTGGCAGTCAACGTGTTAAACGACTGGATAGAATATTGAATGCACATCAATTCAGTTAAGATTTTCTTTTTAAGAAAGAATTACTTGCCATCAATTTAATTTAAATTACTACCCATCTCAATTTACACCTTTAATCACTTTCTCAAATAAATAATTAAATAACTAGTAACAAAAGCCATACCAGAGATAGAAACAAAAATAAACACTCACGGTAAACGGCACACACCGACTACCGTCTCTAGAGCTCGGGGGCGGCCGGAGCATTTGGTAAACACGTCGGAAACAATATTCGGACGATAGTCTTCGAAACCATAGCCTGTTAACCTTTAGTGGCACTCATGTGTGGCTAGTTCATTCGCAGTAATAAAAAACCAAGTCTGACGACTCCTTCCAATACTTCACCTCCTTTTTTCAGCATCTCACACAGTCAATTAGTAGAAAATCATTATCACTCAGACAACCACAACGATTCTGGAAGCCGCAACTAGTCTGTGGAACTCGGGGAGTTGTCGGATCATTTCGTGCCCACGTCGATTCTTTATAAACGGAAATCCTACAACATGAATGTCTACACATTCTGCAGGGAAAAATCTACTAGCAACGCAAACAGATCCAAACGTTTGAGAATTGTAACGTAGCGTAGATCTTAACTGAAATTCGCCGAAGACTGCACGATGGGAGACCGCATCGTTCTCGGACCATTACTCGCACGAACGGCCCCGAGAGGGGAATAGGCCGCCGGGATCTATCTCCTCAAAAAAGACTCGAAAATTTGACAAGATCTTAAAAATCTCCTCTTGCCAAGGGAGCGACCAAATTCAAAACCTCGCGACGCTCAAATTGTGGACTGCCTCTATAATTACTATCGGTTCAAGAAATCCATAAAATTAAAATTCACCAACGCTATACAAAAGAGTAACCCTCTCTAACCACTAGGAACAGATCAATAAATACCCAACAAAGTTCTAAGAAAATCAGTCCTATCTTTTCACAGTGACAAGCCTCTATTTTTCATGCTCAAAACCAAGGGAATGTTTACATCGTAAATCGGTTAACGTTGCGACTTTTCAGACAAATCCTAAATTTTTGTACCTTCATAATTCTATCAAGAATCGGCACCGCTGGAGCTTATCCCTTTGAAAGAGAAAAACACATGTTCGCCGCCGCAAGATAAGGGGGCGAAAAATGCAGCTGGCCGCCGACCCCTTGACCCCAAAATTCTCCCCCCGTGAAAATGCAAATACCGACTATTGCTGTACAAGCTTTTCTGATAACTTAAAGAACTTTGCGCAAATCAAATGAAAGAATTTAAACAACAGTATAAATTAAGAGTTAAATCTCAAACTGGAACTTTTTTATTTAAATTTAACTATTTACTGTAAATTAATAAAATTAATAAGCACTGTAAAATAATACTACACAACAATTGCGAAATTGAATGAGAATTACAATTTATAATTTATAAATAGCTCGAGTGAAAGAGATAATAACAGCACTACAAATAACTTTATAGAAATGATTTAATGAAATGTTTTATGAAAATCCGTTTTATACAACTTTATTTTTATGAAAGATATCTTGTACCCACTTTTCCAAATGCGATAAATCCCTAAAATAGGCTTTTGGGTTTATGAAAATTGATAAAATTATGTAAAGAAAACGAGATTACCTCTTTACGTTTATTCTTAATTATTTTTTTATTAAACGAGAAAACAGACATTTTAGAAGTAGTAATGTGATGAACATACTCAGGAAATATTAATATGTTATTTTCATTATATTCTTCACTGACCTCATCTCTTTATAATGTGTGTTCATGCACAGCTTTCTTTCATTGCATCCAAATTTTATCCTCCAAACCCGGATTCTAAAAGGAAAAACTTAGTGGTACGAGCATTAAATTCCACTTTTATATAGACTTCTGTATTTATCAAAATCTTAAAAATTAAAAACAATTTCTTGCTCTCAGTGTTACTTACACATTATTTTCTTTACTATGTATGACCGAATAGACCATTTCTGGAAACCTTAACCACCTTACTATATGAATTGAGACTGCTTATTCCTTATAAGGTATTTTCTCCCTTCTTCAGCATGGCTACGTGGTGTAACGGTAGCCCACAGAGCGAATCCCGGCGAGGGCATTTTTCACGTCTCCTGCGTTAAAGTAACCTAATGCCTTTACAACCTCTTTAATTCGTTTCGGCTATACAAAAAGGTTTCAGAGAAACGATTTAATGTCTATAGCAGTTGCAGTATTCCAAACTCATCAAGTAAATTCCTTACAATAATTCTTTAGAGTATCTCAATTTCCTGTGATAAATCATTTTACCATGTCCACCAAAATGCACTTTATATTCTTAAGTATATCTTAATTTCAATGTTTGTTTTTCAGAATTATTTGTTCTGAACGAGTCAATTATTTAAAATCGGTCGCTATTCACACAAAACTGTGTAAATTCTTCTGTTAATTTCTGAAAAAAAATTCTTCTGTTACAGATAAATCCTTTAAAAATTTTCTTCTTGCCATTATTGAAGACATTCTGCCATAATAACTTTACAAAATACAATAGAATAGTAGCCAGAATAGCTAGCCCTAGAAACGTAGTTGGAATGTCATTTTATTCTTCAATTAGTTACCAAATTCCTCGATTCCTCTCGCAGTACAATCTTGTAATCATTTGTAAGATTGCAAGAAAACTCATTGTTTGACTCTAATAGATTTGTTTTTAATTCTCTTAAAAAGTAATAATATTTCTTGTCCGTGTATTAAAACTGTCTTAAAATTTCGGGCCAACATAAACGGATCTTCTGTTCAAAAAAGAGAAACAAATAAATCTTTGGTAGCTAATCATAGTTTGACCTGTAAATACAGTTTTCATTTGGGCTGTGCTGGATTTATCCACATACTTCTTCAGATGGAGAATTGCATCCCCTTTACAACTCACAAAATTTCTCTTTCAGTTAATGACAATATTTGCATTCCAACAACAGTTTTCACACACATCCCGCAATAATATCGTACTTGTAAAGTATTTTTAGTGTTTTCCTCAAACGATTGCCCTAAATTTCTTTTCACATTCCTACGGCCATTGATTTATCACTGTAACAGTCAGTTTGATCTTCCCTTTGCAATTATATTTTGCTACAATAAAAGAGGAACTTGTTATTTCCGATTATGCTGAAAATCCGTATTTTTTTAAGCAAAACATCCGTCATTCCAACTTCGCTTTTTGTTCCATTGTAAATTTCACGTTGAGGTATTTCATTTCCAGTTATATATTGGTTAATATGTAGGAACTATGAGCCATGTTTAAATGAAAGCCTAAGTTTACTCTTATGATGTATAAAACTGATAATACATGGATAAAATTCTGACTGTTGTGCTTTCTATTGTAAGTTCCGTTGCAAAAATTTCTGTTTGATTATCAGTGTTGATTTTCTTGAAACGTAAGGATCTTACTTAGGACGAGGACGGGATTACCACTACTGCTATTATTGTTATTTGGCAGACGCGAAACAGACGTGATATTTGTAAATTACTTAGCCCATATAAATATCTATATTGGTCCATATGATATTTATAAATTATTTCCTCAGAACAAGTGTTCCTTCACCATACCGGTTATTGTAGAATAGATGTAAATCAAGACAGTCACGAAACCCTTCTTCCTTACTTAAGTAACCCCCTTATCAAAGCTGAAGAGAAATCTTATTAACTCAAAGGAACAAAGCCAGTTTTACGACCGCAGGACCTTCCATCACTGTTATTTTGATCTTAAGTTGTTGCTTAATCGTGGGCTATAGGGAACTGTACAGGAAGAAGAGGAAAACAAAACAATAGAGTTTGTCTATGTCATATTAATGAACAAATTTTAAAAGTCTATAATTTACTGAAATTTTGTGAGACACGCTCAGCGCAGTGAACGTGAGGGACATTATATGTCCCAGTCCCCTGGAAAAGGTTAGGCGTTACCCTGGAAAGGGTTAGGCTTGTTTCGGTTGCTTCAGTTACCGTTCGAAGTTTATTTTTAGTTCACTAACAATTAGCCGTTTACTGAAATCTGCTTTAACTCTCCCTATATTTACTCTCTTCCAATCACTACGAACAGCAATTCATGTGCATAAGTACATGTTCAAATATATTCTTTAACTGTTATGACATATGAAAGAATGATATTAGAGGATCTGAAAATATGTGTGCCCTTCTTAACGAAATTGAAAATTTTCCAGATCTAATCGTTGGTATCATACTATAAACTCACAGGATTACTATGGAAAAAATTTTCTATGATAGAATTTCTGAGCCTTGTTAAATCAATACAACACCATGGGTAAGTATAAACAGTAATTTGAAAACGGTTACAAGCTTTTAATAATTAGGTCTAATGGTCCCGTTACATCATCACCGTCCTTCCAGCTCCAAATATGGATTGGAAAGATTTCGTAGCATCAATATAATATACTCAGCCACACTGGGAGTCTGGTCCAAGAAATCTGGATTTTAAATTTAAGTCGTAGCCATAATAAATACTGATAATCAGATTTGGTTAACGGACTATTACACCGCATTCAGTTGTTTCTGTTTCTAAGGAATGAATTGATTGAACTCCTATATGACAGAATATGTTAAGTTATATTAAGAAAACTATAACATACGTACCCTGGTACGTATGTTATAGTTTTCTTAATATAACTTAACATACCACGTTAACCACGTTAACATAATACGTAAGTGTTTAAAAATGGTAACAAATTTAATTTCTGGAATATCTTCAAACAGCATACGACCAAAGGATTGTACTTTACGGCTGTTATCCGAAACGACAGAATTGAGAACTTATTTAGGCAAACCAGTCCTAAAAGGAGAAAAATATTCTCGAACTGATTTTATAAAAATTTATTTATCTATGTGCGTGTAAGTTTATCTTTCTATTGGCTAATTCAATATTTTGTATGAACATGACAGATCAAGGATTATATAATAGTCTTCCAGAGAAATTCAAATTTCAGCAATCTACTACGTTTCTCGAAAACTATAACACTGTTTGATCTCATCGTGTTTCACCTTAACAAGTTGTTATTTTTTTTAAACTCGATCAGTTGTCTTTCACTACCAGAAACAAAGTTTCTTAATAAAATAGAGTTGCTAGTTCACTCAAAACTATCGCTCTACAGACATTACAACTTGGAGTTTCAGAAAAAATATTTTCTTAGTAGTAAAGAAACAGCTGATCCCTGAAAAAAATTTACTTGAAATAAAATTAAAATTTTTCTTTACTTTGCATTTTCCTTTTCAACAATTTTAAAGAATGTTATGCATATATTAATTTACATAAAATTTGTAGTACATTAAATTACATTTATGCAAAATATTTTACTAGTTGATCATTATTTAAAATTTATTACATTTTGAATATTTTATCACGTATTGTTGTGTTATTCACAGTAGTTCTGTAAAGAAATATATTTATTTATGTCAGTTTTTTCCTTCTGTATCTGGGAAACGAGCCGCAACTTTCCACCAGATGGTGCAACCTTCACCTACTGTAGCAAAACACATGTCCGCCTGAAGCAAGGAGCTTGGCCAGAAGCTGTCTAACGGAACGCTCACGGAGAAGCTACAGAAAGACGCTTACTGATTGTGCTAGGCGATCCTTGACTGATCTAAAGTGACCACACGCAAGTGGTCAGCTGTTACCATTTACGTGTGCATGAGAAGATGGCTACACTTGAACAAACGTTATGCTTCCTCTTCTAAAACATACTTAATCCATCTGTACAAGCTCATTTATTTTTTTTCTTCTATGCAAATAATGAAATAAACCTAATACTTGGAACTAGTGGACGGGATTTCTGTCAGTGCTAATTCACTATCCTGACAACTCGAGAGGTGTTTCTATGAAAACACTAGAATTAATCGCTGAAACATTGGATAGAATGTACCAGAAAATGCTAAGAAAATTGATATTAGGAACATTATTGAAGATCTGGTTTTCTTCGAAACGGATGTACAATTTGTTCGTGGCGTTCTAAAATCGATGACGGAGTATCGGACGACTAAAAAAGTAGCAAACTACATCTGATAGAGATAGAATGTGTTACGTTAGCCCAAATCGAGAAACGAATTCAACTAGAAAATTTATAAACACAACCATCGTCTGGTGAACGAAGAAAAACGCAGATTTCTGTTGAAAATTTGATAAAAATTAAAACGCTGTTAATCTCCGTTGTGGAGAATCCACAGGCATTGCGTTTGTTTTTCACTTCGTTGGAAAACGCGTTTACTACACTACAAGCTCGAAAAGCCATTAGAAGCCTAGATACTAATTAGTTTGCCAGGAATAGTAATGTTTAAGAATGTTATGTTCTTCATAATGTTAGGAATAAAACAAAAATATTTCAACATATGCAAATGACGAGGAATCGGGGATTACGAAAAACTAAAAGGGTTGTATTAGTTGAATTTAAACCCACACTAACAGAGACCCTCAAAAATACTTTTAAACACGCTCCCAACACAGGAAAGGAATCGAATGTTCAGTTTGCATCGCGACTGATTGCGACATTCGAGTACAATTGTCATTGTTAGGGAAATGAAAAAGGTCTTTAAAATGTTATGGGATTTAACTGTTGCAGATAAACTATGAAATTTAAAACGAAAGAATGCATAGGTGTTCGCTAGGGCAAAACATGGCTTAATCCAACCCAACTAGAGCGAGAATGCGATTTGTATTTCTCATCGAGCGGAAAATCATTGACTGGAATAAATAATCTTGTTTCATTCTAAGGAAGCGAAAGTACCAGGTGTTCGAAAACAAACTATGAAGAATAAATCATTCAGTCGAAATAAAAATAGAAGCGGATTCAATGTGATTCTGCTGGCGCCTATATTTTTTAAGGAAAAGCGAAATTTTTTCATTTTGCCTAGGGATTGCGTTAAAGGTATAATATTTTATTATTTTAACAACTGATTATATTTTAAAAATAACATTTTATAAATATCATTACCCTTGATATTGGAGTGTAACGCCATGTTTGTTTCATGTAACCGTTGCTGAGCAACGAGAAAAATGTTAAAAACTGATTGTTTTGGAAATTTTAGGAGTAGCTGATGTATGAAAAATTGATAGAGGAAGAAACTGCAATAATAATCTGGAGTGTAAAACTGCAACATTTATAAATTGTATTTAAATTATCTATCTTCGTGAATTGAGAATAAAGTTTATGATTTACTAAGAAGTTCATCTGTTATTTGGACAAAAACTGCAAAATATGTTGCAAAGGGTTGTCAGGACTGCTGTTTCTTTTAGTTTATTTTTCAAGCATCACTGAAAGTCCTGAATCATAACAGGGAGCTTACTCTGTCAGGACTGAGTGTTCGGTGCATATTCTTGGCAAACATATTCGTGAAATACTTTAAGTTCTGATCTTTAACAGGGAGCTCAATGCAGCTACGTTCTGTGGTAGAAAACTGTGGTTAAGTGGTGGAAGAACTGCACTTAAGAAGGATTTAAAATCCTCTTTTATTAAACCACAATTATATACAGCCACTTCCCAACTCGGGAGGGATACAGAAAATAATGACAGCACTTGGGTCTAAACCGAACAATCAAATAATTTAAACTAAAGTTTATTAAAAATTAAGTAGTCGTTGCTCACAGAGCTATAAAGGCGAGGTCGGCCTCTATGCTACAGGGTGCGCAGCAAGATAACTAATACTAACGCACTTAGATTTACTTTAATAAGTAATAGAGTAACAGCGCTACGGCTTATAATTTAAATACTAGCTAGTCAGGCGAACGTCGAACAGAGTAGCAGTGGTCTGAGACCAAAAGCTCTCTCACACTGAGAGGTTCCTACCTATCGCTTAAATAGGAACTTGGCTCCACTTCAAATTGGCATAAAGCTGAAACGCGCTCTTATTCTAACGGGAAGTTGAAATAAGAACAAATAGGAAAGAAAACATTAAAACAAAACTTTGTTAGTTTAACTAAAACCTTACAACTCAAAGCTATGTGCGTGCGCATTTAGAAAATAAACCAAAGATAGGGAGAATTCTCCTGCACTTAGGGATACAAATACCAACACTTTTGGCCTAGAACGTAGAAAAGAAGAAAATGAATTAATAAGAACTAAGATGCTTTACAGAGAGTAGTAACGCGGAGATTGGCCCTTTGATATTACGTATGTAGTGAGCAGAGTGCAAAGACTCAGTACGTCTTTCAGTATTAGCAAGAACGAAATTCTAGTCCTAAAGGCAGACAACGAAAATCACACGCTTAATAAAGGCCGCGAAAAATACTCCTTTTTGGCTAGAGGCCATGTCTTAAATACTTCTAAAGTTTGCAAACTCATTTGTATACACTAAATCTATTCGCGCTTATTCTGGTCGGAAATGGAAAATAAGGGAAGACAGTAAAGATTTAAAATAAAATAAACGTTAGTAAAACTTAAAATCCCTACAAGGTTGCAAAACAAATAACATCAAATAACAACGGAAAGAACAAACAAATCCAGAGTTAATAATGTCAGTTTTATTTAGGGCTTATAACGGGCTAATATTTTAATAAAAAATAAAAGCAATAATCGATTCAGACTCTCAGTTTCGGTTCGGTATTTTGCTAGAGTAGGGTTCTCTTCGAATTAAAATTTCCCCAGGATAGAAATTATGGCTGTAACAGTAAAAAGAGTATCTGTTTCTTTCAGTTTAACACCGAATATTAATTTTCAGTTTCTGAAAGGAAGTCGGAAAAAAAATAGCACAGCATGTCCTAAAACCGGAAACAATTTTCACGGTTAATCGTCTTTAAAAAAGTATTTTTTAATTAAATATTGCGGATGTAATGGATGAAAGTGATCAAGTTTTATAGCATGTTTCTCATGTGAATACTCAAAGCCTTTATCCTTATTGATTAATTATAATAAACCAAATTTAAAAATGAATGTTGTATTAAAAGACGACATTCCGTTATCGCAACGGTCTCAGAGATTAACATTTGCGGAACAAAAACCTATTGAAAAACAGCTAGACGAGTGGTTACAAATAGGGTATAATCAGACCATTTTCTTCTGAATACGCATCCTAGTTTTTTACATAAAAAAACGGAAACATATATAGCTTTATCGTCAATTTTAGGCGAAATATAAAAGTGGACAAAGCTTCTTTTTCTATATGGCTCAGATAGAGGAAGTATTTCATCATTTGGAGAACACGAAAGCGTTTCAACTTTAGATTTGAAAAGTGGCTTATCCCACCTTCCAGTCGAGGAAAGATATAAAAATTATTTAGCGTCCATATGTCACGCAGGTTTATTTGACTGTTTAGAGGTTCAATTTGATTTCAACACAAGTTTTAGTGTACTTTTAAGATTTATCTATGATGTATTCACGGAATTAATAAGGAATTTAATATGTACAGTTGTAATTTACATGTATGATTTTATTATACTTTCCTGTGGTTAAACAAAGAGTTCAGGAAAACTTAAATGAGTTTTAAAAGTAGATTCAAAATAAATATTAGAAATTAATTTAGAAAATATCAATTACTAGAAAGAAAAGACGAATTTCTCCGTTATTTAACTGAAGAGGGTATAATTCGCCCATCCCCAAATAAGACCCTTCCGGTTAAAATGTTTTCCCCACCTAAGAATTCCAAGCAAATGCAAAGCTTAGGTATCAAGGTACTTCAGAAAGTTTTTACCTGGTTACTCCAAAATATCAAAATCTTTGAGCAACATGCTTCATAATGGCGTAGAATTTGAATTTGGGCCAATACAGAAATAAGCGTTTGACCATCTTAAAGAAATTTTGAGACAAAGCCCCGTGCTTTACATCTTCCAGCAATGAGTTGCCTACGGAGGCTAGTAGTCATACTTTCGGTGTCATGTTGCTCCTCTGTGCAGATAATGGACAGGTGCATCTATCCATTATATGAGTGAAAAAACAAAGGAAGATCATCACGTTCTGACCTCGAAGTGATCACGATAGTCGAAGCTCTAAAACAATTTCGACGTTACGTGTTAGGAACAAACAAGTCACCGACCCTGATACATTTCAGAAAACAAGTGAATACTTGACGCTGAAGATATCTAAGATAGGCACTGCAACATGAAGTGTTCGAATACGAAGTCATTCGCAGACCAAAACAGCAAATGAGACACTTCGATGCATTGAACAGAAATTCTGTTTGCATGGTCACCAACTCGCAAAGAGAAATCACTACTAAGATCACAATATCTCAAGAGCTGATGTGCAACTTGAATTATTCAAAACTCTGATCGAGAAAGCACTCAGAGATGATTGCTTACTAAAAGATAATGTGGTGTATTGCAACACAGCCGTCGAGAACTCATCGCTGTACCGGATTATATAATTAGATATTATTTGTGGCATACACAAGAAATGACACTTTGCTCTTCAGAAACGGACTGAAGATCTATTGAAAAGAGATTTCCATATTCTAAATGTTACAAATACAATATAGCAAGTTCTGAATATCGAGTGCTCCCTCTGCAATAAAAGGTGAAGCATAGAAAGTATATGTTTAGCCCTATTCCAAAGAGAAATATTCCTTTAAGCACATACCGCACTGATTCCATTCGTCCGCTAATATCTCTAAATGACAGATACATCATGCATTTATCTTGTAGATGGTTTTAAAACATTTGCCTGGTTTTACTCAGTTAAGGCAACATCAGCGGAAAAGGCTCTACAGAAGCTAAAGATCCAAATATATGTCCTCGGAAATCCTCAAGAATTATCTCCGATATACCTTGAAATCAATTCAAATGATTTTGACGATTTCTGTTAAGATGGAGGTATTCGGCGCATACGGATCATAAGACATGAGTCAAGAGGCAGATTGAAAGAGTTCATGGAACCCTCATTCCAGTTTGCAAACCAGTATGTAGATGATGCTGCGAAAGGATTCAAGTTCGTTTCTTACGTCTAACGTATCATTAACATTACCATCAGCAGATGCACTAAATTCACTCCTTTCGAACCAGGCAAGAAAATGAGGAAGAAAACGGACCAAAACATTAAGAAAGCCTTGGCGAAGAATTCCTAAAATCGACAATCCAGGAAAAAGAGACTATTTGTGAAGAGACCGAAGCGAATATTTTTATTCTTCATTTTATGGCCTTCAGTCTTCTGAGGCTCTTACACTTGAATTCTGAGCCTCTTACACGAGCGCTTTAGGAATTGTGCAGCAACGATGCACCAGGTGGCGCAACCTGCACCTGAGGTAAGAAGCCTCCAAACACATTCACTTGGTTCTAGAAATCCGAGAGAAGCGGTCTAACTGAACCCTCACACCAAGGAGCTATAGAAAAGGCGCTTACGGTTCGTGCTTAGGCGATCAGATGCACTGATCGAAACTGACAGCACGCAGGAGGTCAGCTTTTATCATTTACCTGTACGTGAGAAGATGGGTTCGCTGGAACTAACCTGCGATTTCTCTTCTAAAACATACGAGATCCATCTGTGCAATTTCATCCTATTTATCTTTTCTTCTGTGCTAATCATGAAATAAATCTAAAACTTGGAAGCAGTGGATGTGATTGTTATATATTTTGATACATACCCCCCATATATATTTCGCACTTCTAAATCCATTTCCAGGACTTTGTTCTCTTTTAAGTGTATTCTCTTCTTTCCATCATGAGTAACTCTATATGAAGTCAAATAAAAGCTGAAACCATTTGAACGCATTATATCAGGATTTAATTTGGCTGCTGATATTTAAAATAATGTGTGTTCTGTTTCAAAAAACTCTAATTATTTAACTGAATAATTAAGGGATATATTTTGCTCCTAAAACACTGCTCAGAGGCAATCTATTGTAAAATTTGTCTCTTAGGTATGTCATTAATAAACTGATTGCATAAACATTTAAATACCAGTCTGAGTATTTTTAGCATAGTCTATGCAAATTAATATTCTGTGCAATTAAATAGTGTATGCAATTTAATAGTATTCTATTTGAAAACTGTTTTTTTAAAGCAAAAGATATTCTTAAGAAGCAAACTGAAAATGGCACGACTATAATTTGATAAATATTGAATATTTTTATTGCGAAAACTGGTTTAGGAAAAATATATAATATCATGATATTTTAAGTTTTATACACAAAAGTCATTTTTAAATAAAAGCATTCCTGTGGGAAATAATTCAAGTAGCTTAATATATATACGTGCTTTACGCTATTTTATATATGAAGTACTCCATTTAACATCTTAGTAATCTATTTTTAACGCAGATGATGAATAGCCAATATTCAAGCGTCATTTATACTTTAGACGCTAAGAGTTACGTAAGTTAATATTGCATTCTAGAATATTTTCTGGTCCGAAAATTTCCAGCTGATTAACTAATTACAGTTGCCAATATAAGATTGAAAAAAGAAAATCTTTACAGAAAAAGTGAAAGAAGTTTTCAGTCTAGTTCATTACAGCCATTGTTGTCTTTAGAATAAAGTTTCTGTATTAATAAGAGTCAAAACCAACACTCAAGAAAACCATGGACGAAACTTTTCTTTTATTTACTTATGTGAACTATAGTTATAAAAGGAAATCGTACGTCTTTGGTAATGTTGTAATTCTGAAAACAATTCTGGATTTTTTGTTCTAATTTTATCACTTAAATACGAAAGGAAAAATTGATCAATGGAATGTGACTGTTTGTATTACTCTTTAAGATACCGAAAGATAAAATTGTCTTTTTCTCTTTACTCAACACTGCTGCGATTTTATATAATTCTCAATATATCTGTAACAGCAATACGTTTCAAAACAACTAAACTGAGGATAAATTAATTTTACTTTAATTTTAATATAAATATTTTATACTGTATTTTAACATTAGATAATGAGGGTAAATATAGAATAGAATTAAGAAACGAGAATATGTATTCAATGCGCATGGCGGAATGAATTTTTCGTGGCCTCTGTGCACACGTACGTACGTACGTATGTATGTATCTCGCATAACTCAAAAACGAGTAGCCTCAGAACGTTGAAATTTTGTATATAGGGCTGCTATAACATGAAGATGTGCAACTCGTATTTTGGTTGAAATCGGCCGCACCAAAAATATATAAATATATGTATATGTATAGCCACTCTGTGACTAGGCTCAGTGATCTCAGTTTCTTTATTCTTATATGTTTGTAATTTGTGATTTTTTTTGGCCTTAAAATGATTGAATTATGTTCTTCTTTTCTTCCTGTTAAGGGTTTTATGTCTTTAGTAAATTTGCCTGCAGTAGTTTTAGACTAATCAACAGTTTAAAATTTCTTTAAGTGCGGCTAAGCCTAATTATGTTTCGCATAGCAGCCATATTTGTTTATATTTGAAAGTTAACAGAATAGTGAATTTGTTGCCAATCTAGAGAAACTAAGCTTCGCAACAACTAAGATAACGCCTTATTTTATTATTGAGAATTAAATCATGTTTAATCTATTCTGGAATTTATTCAAGGAATTAATTGTTTAAGATTTACTTTGCAAATTTGAATATAGATAATTAGAGTTCTTTCACAGCAATGCATTTGTGCCTTGTTGCGAAGTGAAAACTGAATTAATTGAATGAGAAATACTAAATCCTCTGTGAAAACCAGCTCCTTTTTTTGGGTTGTTTAATTTCTTTTATGCATCGTTTTAGATTTATTATACCATTTGAATAGAACATTTGGCAACGATGAGATAATTCTTCAGATGATATATGTTTTGTGCATTGTAAGTTATAAAATGAATGCGATGTAACGCTGTTAAGTAAATGTAGTGCCAGAGTGTCGCTATGGTAAACAAATATAGTGAATTTTAGAGTGCATTTATTCTATTGTGGTTTATGTGCTATGTACGAAGTAGATTTAATTCAATCCAATAAATTTAAATCAAATGCAAGAAAAAATGCGTATTATTTAATATTCTTTACAAGGAAGTCATGTGGTGTACGCTTTAGACTTTGTTTCTGGAAAATAACCTTTCATTTATAGAATAGATTTAAAATGATATGGTTTTACAAATAATTATTAAATGTCTTGTATTTCGAAAATTCTGACTTTGCCTTTAGAACTATATCATCTTCAGATCAATAAAATTTGCAAGTGGGAAAAATATTCAATTACTTGGTACTGAATATTATGAAATATATTAAATAAAATATGATTAGTGTACCTTATGAATGAGCAATCAGTAAAACTGTTTCCGGAAATTCATGATTTTAATCAGTACTGATTCTCCATCATAGACGTTATGTAGAAAAAATTAAATCTCTCCGCATATGATTGTTTCTTTATAGCTATAAATTCTTTAAGGGGTAGTAGAAGTCTGCAATTTTATCACCATGAAAGTTTCATACTAATGAAAAATGCACTCTGTTCTTAAAACGGAACATTTTTATAAGAGATTTAAATCATTTCCCCAAAATGCAATGAATGCTCCAGAAAAAAAAGTAAACGACCTAGCACACCAGTGTTCATTTTTATCAAATCTCAGAACTAAAGATATCACGTACCGCTGTGAAACCAGAAACAACATAAATCAAAAACGTAAAATGCGAAACATTTCATCTTCTTGATTGTAAAATTCTCGTCTTCAGAGAAGAGCTCTAGAAAATCTTTTAACAGAGGAAAAAAATTTACTGAAAGATGTCTCGCGGCTATGACGTCACAGGCATTCTGATTCCAATTTTGTTTGAGTAAAAAGCTCGAAGCGAATACGGTCGCATCATGTCCCAGTTTTTCTCTTTACTTTTATCTTTAATTTTTTTCACATGCACAGACTTTTTTACACTTTTTTGAACAGGCAGATGGATAGCTTGTTCGATATCCATATCAGTCCTCTGTTTTTTCCCTGGAACTTTACATTCAGCCTCACATTTCGATTGCTTAAAAACAAATATTACGCTTTTTTTTCTTTTTCTTATTTAAAGGAATGCGAGTAATTACATTGGGAAACATTGTTCCATTTATTTTTGTTTTTTTGTTCGATAGGTTCTTTTTTTTTTTCTAAACCGAAACAGAACTGCCTGCATCGAGATGCAAGATCTGAATTCAGTTTTTTCCTCATTTTTGTTATCAAAAAACAGAATAGAAATTGTGTTTCAAGATATATTAAACGAATTACGAATAATAACGATACGTAAAATATTTCCTTTAATTTACATACTCATCGAGCTGCATTTTATCTTAAAATCTAAAAGGATTTAGATGATTATAAGGTATTTTTTGTCTCCTTTCTGCATGCTTTCGTGGTATAACAATAGCACACTCGGCTCGTATTCGAGATGTCTAAGTTCGAGCCCCGGCAAAGGCATTGCACATTTCTCATCTCTTCTGCTTCAAAAATACCCTATTGACTCTACCGTGGCATCCGAACTAAAAGGAGATGGTTGATGATTCTTCACCACCAGGAGTTCGCGACTGGGTCCCTTAATCCCCATTCGCCCCTTAAAAGGGGATATTTTCTCCCTTTTTTCTGCATGCGTTCGTGGTGTAACGGTTAGCACACTCAGTGCATATTCCAGAGATCCAGGTTTGAGCACCGGCAACGGCATTGCTCCTTTTTCACGTCTCCTGCTTCAAAAAAAATATTGGCTCTAACTGGTAATTGCTTTAATAGTTCTTGAACTTGTAGAGACAGCAGATGTTTCGAAGCAGTAAATGGGAAAAATGAGCAATGCCCTCACCAGGACTCGAACCACGGACCTCTTGAACACGCGCCGAATGGGCTGACCACTACACCACGAATGTATACCAAAAAGGCGGAAGAAATACTTTGCAAACTCTACTTTTCTTCCGTATTAATATGCTTACATATCTGAAATTTGCATTTCATTTTGCTTCAGAGAACACACATTTACACGTACATGTAGAGATATATAGCATTAAATTCAGAAACATTATTCTGGATATTTATTATTATTTGCGTTATTCTGGGTAGAAAAATGCTAATCTATAGATTTTCTTTAATTAGTCTTTGAAAGCATATGATATATTTAGGTTACCAGATGTGCTATTTTGAAAATACTAAGTACATCCTATGGTCACATGCTACGCAACCTGTCTATGTATGTAACTTGTCTATTTTAAAGGATAATCTCCGACTTTGCAAAGACAGCCAGGTAACTTATCGCCCCAACCTAGTATTTTAGTAAAGTAAAACTAAGTCAGGAGATGTTTAAGACAAATATTTGTCTTCCAGTTTAAAACTATAGTCTAACAGATTGTATAATAAAAGAGTTTCGCGGCTTGAGGATTTAACAGAAGACTGTCTTTAAATTAAATTTCAAGTATTTGTAAATTTAAAAATCACAAGTCTACGCATTTTGACTCACTTGCTCATCTCAGACTTAGCAAAGGCTAAAGTCCGTTTAGAAGCTGAGCTAAAATAATTGTGGTACAGTCAATGGTCGCTGCCAAAGCTTTCTCATAGGGTCAACAGCTCTGTTCTTATATTTACGTATTTTCTTCCTGATAGGTGTCGACAAGACTAGAGTAATAATACAGATAAAAGCATAAAAATAATATTATTAAGCACAAAACATTACAAGGTTATCACAAAATAGTATGTAATTTCCCAAAGAAAGTCAAATTAGTGTTGCTTATCATTTTGAAAATATTATACTTTAAATCGTTAAAATCTGTTTTGTTTTATCGGAAAACGACTACTCTAACTAACTGGAAAATAATCATCTACATTACATTTTTTATCATTCTTTTTATATCTTTTGACAAGCTTGATTATTCAATTACTAAGCTAGAGTATATAATCCTAAAACTGTATTTCTGTGTAGCAAATAACGGGAAAGGAAGATAATCACAGGAAAAATAGTGCCTCTTGAGTATTTATTACACTGTAATTAGATTACGTACAAAAATGATTGACGTCAAATTCAGCCCCTCCTATTCATTCACATGACGTTCAGCCCCTACTATTCATTCACATGAAGTTGAGCCTCGAAGCTTCAGTCTCATTAGATTGAGTTTGATAGTCCTCACAGTCCATTCCATTGTAATTCATTGGTTGAACAAGTAATGCCATCTGACGGGAGAGCCTCTTTTTTAACTCCTCAAATTTTTCCATGCTAGCTTTACTTCAAATCATTATGAACTGCTAGCTAATGGTACTGTATAATACACAGTACCGAACACAAAACTTTTAACAGAGCACTTTTACAAAACAATAAGTAATAAATTTCAAATGTTCATGCATGAACATTTGAAATTCATTTGCATTCAAAGATAACTCACTTTGTTCTTTACATTACTATGTACATAAATTGCTAACATATATTTATGCAAATGTGCCAATTTCTTAAGACAATCTCATGGACTAAGATCACAACATCATGTTTATACTTAAAACTGAAACTCCTCAAGTTGAACGTATAATTGAATTTAAAAACTTGTTAAATCTGAATAAAATCTTAGATGTTCTCGCTTGAGGCAACAGACTTAGCAGCCTTTGCACTAAGACACAAAATGAACTGATTATTCAAAGAAAATAATTTAAATTTTCACTTATCTTTATTTCTTTTGAACTCATCCGTTCATTTTTTCAGAAATTTCTACCAGGACGAAAGTCTCGTCAACAGGCATTTTGCACATCTGGGATTTGTTCTTTATTTGTATGATTTCGTCTTGAGCTGTAGAAATTCTGGTGTAGCCACCCTCTCTCTATCGTACTTGATATATCGTCGGAAACCTGCTATGGTCCGACTGGAACTTCCATCGTTGGCCTCGCTCTTCATCTATCAGTCGCTTGCCACATAAATTTGGGCTTAGTTGCCCTGATATTTTCCCGAAATTGTAAGACTGTCTCGTAATTGAGAATCTCATTGTTGGCTTCTCAACAAACATTGCTGATCACTCTGATGGTCACCCCATCTGCGGGATTTTTCTGGCTTTTTTTATCTAATCTTAGTGCCTCTTATCTCTGATTTGCATTTTTCAGATTTTAGGACTTTTTTTCAGAATTTAAGTGTTCTTTTTTTTCCCCAGCCCTTGCCTTCTTTTTTTTGCGGACCTTGTATTCCGCATGGTTAGGCTGTATCTGGCTCATTTCTACATGGTCATTCGATATTCACATTTAGTATGTCTCCCAAAATATCTCTTTGCAGCGTCATAACAACGTGTTTACAGTAGCGCTTGATATGTTTATTTTCACAATTTTGAACTTATACTCTTTTTCCGTTATTCGTTCAATTACAAACGCGCCTTCGAGCTTATTGCAAAACTTCCCAGTCTCTCCATCTGTTGCACACGAAAGGTAATTTTCAAGACTTCACCTCACACCTTAAAATAAACTTCCTGCCTTTTATTGCCATAACAAAATTTGTTTTGCCCTTAACATACCGAATTTCTAACTGTCCGGTTGACTAATTTCTAAATGCCTGACATAATAAATCAGCAGACCTGTTTTGTAAAAAAAGAGAAAAATATCTAGGGCTTAATTAACTTTCTGCCACGAAATAATTAAGCTGGTGTGTTCCCGGTAGAACCATGTTCAACCGTTCTTAAGGCAAATGAGTGTTCTTTGATACAGTCATCGCAGCGTTTGTGATAATAATTTGCGTACCTGCGAATAATTTTAATTATGTTTCTATTTATCCCCTCTGCAGGTTTAGACCATGGTGGATAAGGAAACGTCTTAAAGTGTTGAATATGAACACCTACACATATATCCCCAAAATATGAGTAACGAATTGTTTTCCTTTATCTCATATTATTTTAAGCGGAGATCCATATTTAATTACATATAATTTGGAACTCTGTTTTTAATACCAGCCATATTACGGTGTTCAAAAGTGGTCGGGATCATTCAACGTAATTTTTTTTTAATTCTGGGTCTGTTTATGATTTTGCTATAATTCTTTCTAGATAATCTAAAACTTGTTGAGTTAACTTTCAAACTTCACTTCGTTCCTCTCATTAAATAGTTTAATTCTTGATATAGCTTTCGAAACAGTATTTTCCTTTTGGTTGCATGTTTAAATATTAAATTACTAAGTAATTTAAGGGACCATAGTATAAGTGAAAAATTCTTCCTGGAATACAAATGAACGACGGCAGCGTGGTCTGAATACGTAGTAACTGCAGCCTTCACATAATACTCTCGAAACTCCTGCGTCGTCAAAACGATTGCTAACGTTCCTCTTTCAGTAGCAATATAGATTCTTTGCGTTGGGTTAAGTATCTCGCTAAGATTTACAAACGGCTCTTGCAAAATATTGCACCCACTGCAGAATCCGTTTCATCTGCTGAGATTTCTAATTTGCCGTCCGCTTCAGGAAATTACAAGACGAGAGCCTGAATTAATGCAGTTTTAATGCTTCCAAATACCGTGTTTGCTTTTGCCAGCAGGCGACCCAGCTGTTTTCTTCTATAATTGAATAATGGCCCTGGTATATGATAAAAATCTTTGATAAAAGTCCTATAGTAGAAGCACAAGTCGAAGAATGAGACCAACGTTTTTGTTGTAATAGGTGATGGACAATCTTTTATATCCTCGATTTTAAAATCTTCTGTTTCAATTCACCTTTGAGACATCTGAAAACCAGGTATACGAAGCTCTTTGTCCGTAAGTTTGCACCTGTTTGCATTTACCTTTAAACTTGTTTCTTTTAGAAGCGAAAAACGGCTTGTTCTGTTGAGTGATTTACGACCTGATTCAGCTCTGGGGCATTATCAAATAAATCTGAAGTTTTCTTACTTACTGCTCCAGCTTCTCTTTTTCTTCCGTAATCAATTCCTTCAAGTCCAAAGCCAGCGGCTGGAGTTCTTTTGTCACCAGCTCATTCATTTCGAACTGTACGCTAGCTTCCTAATTTTTGCTCATGCAGCCTTTAAGAAATGCATCCAATATTACATTCGTCTGTAGATTTTTCAACAAAGAGAACCGCCACCTGATGTTCACTTCTCACCTGCCATACGCATTCATACTGTTTACCTGTTACATCATTCTCATTCCTTCTTTTGCAAACACTCTATACTGTTTAAAGCTTTTTCGGCTTGTTTCTCACTGTCCAACAAAAATTTATCGATGCCTTGTGCCATCTCAGTTGCTACGGTGACATTATGTTATTCTACAAATGGAAAACGTAAAACTAACGTCCCTAGTTATTCTTGGACACTTCACTATGAACTACTACCATCTCTAATACTTTGTAGTTTCACTGGCGCCTGCATCGTGCTTAGTTCTGTACCGGCTTCCTGGCGCTGGAAAGCCTTGAATCAGACTAAATGTTGTTTTATCTTGAGACACGATCCGTAATTTAGATCCGTAATTTGGTCCCTCGTAGGGTTACACTTGATCTGATAATGCTGATTAGCCCAGTTACCCTAACACAGTTAAAGTGAATTATTGCTATATCTGAAACAATAACAAAATTGTAAGTAGATGAAAAATAACCTTTTTTATTTAAACGAAATTTGAACATAAAGGCACTGCCTTGAACTGAAGTATAATCACAACTCGTAGTGATGCAACTAAATAGAACAGTCAAATTTAAATTGAACGTGAACAGTAATCAAAGCTTATACAATGAATTATTATAATTGAGGCTGCCTCACTAGTCTACTAGAGCGTCAGAATTAAAATGTCAGCAGCGATAATACGCAAAGCCGAATAATTACAACTTACCATAGCTGGCAGGAAACAAACACGTAAGTGCACTCGATGCGAGAAACACGCTCTCCTTATAATCCAAAAGCCTTAGTTTTAATACTGGCCACTCATTTGCATTCTGGTGAGAAATACAGAAAGGAGAAATTATAGTAAAGGCTGAATTTATAAATAACTCGTAAATTAACTTAAACTTCTCTACAAGGTTATGAATATGTATGTGCATTCTAAAGATAGGGACGTAATTTCTGCATTTCTCTACGTAAACTTTTTATTTTCAGAAAACATTTATTGCTGAAATAAAAGTAGAGTTCGCAAAAAACAAAGACTGATACTTACATTTTATTTTCAGTTTAAAGGTTGCAGAAAATTAAGTTCTGAAGTGCATAAAGAAATTTTGTTTGACTGAGAGACCTCCGGCAATCCTTTTAAAACTGCATTTTTTAGAGTTATTTAGCGTGACACATTTCAGATGCAGTAAAATCACAAGCTAGTGTAATACTCTCTGTTGATTTGCAGAAATAATTGCAAGAGTAGGAAAATCTTTTAAGATGCACATTCGTATAAAGATCACGTGTTTTCTACTTGACAAAAGACTAGGCGTAACTTAAATGAAAACTCAGGAAATTCAGGAAAAAACATAAAATGTAGTAATAGAAAACCCCGACAACAGTCTAAGAATGTTGCGAATGTATAGATGCAAGATATAATGCTTCACTGCTTGTAATCTCCGGGATGTGTCAAAAGAATTTCTCTTTGTGCTACCTTGGATTTGATTAAAATAAATTTTCAAACGACAATAGAGGAGAATTTTATTTAGTGTGCATGCCTTTTGTTTGATGAAGAAAAGAAGCATTTGACTGATGCTTTTAAAAAAATATTTTACAGATTTTGTACATTGCATGTAGTGTTATTCTGGATATAAATATAAAATAAGGATATTCCCATTATATATATGTGTAAGAAAAATAGAAAAGTATGTAAAAGATTGTAATTTAAATTAGCAAATGCATTTATGCTTGACGTTAATTTGCTATAATGAGTGTTTATTTTAAAAATAGTAATATCTTTCCGCATTGCATCATTTCGAGAAAATCAATGTCATATAACTCATACATAATACTGATGACGTAAATGGAATTAAAACTCAAACAGCCAATAATAATTCTTCAGCATTATTAATTACATAATCAAAATGCATTGAGAACCAAAACTAGCTCATTCTGAGTTAAGATGTCATCCTGAACACTACTGTTCTTACTTTTTACATTCCGCATTAGCTGGACTGCTGCCTGTTGCTCTCTTCTTGATGCAAAGTTATCAAAAACGTAAACATTACGAAATAGGCATAAATAATGGCCAAGTTGTTTGTGGCAGCAACATGTTTTACTGAAATAAAAATAAATATTTGATCTGCATCTGCTACCAGTTTCCTATTCATTATGGATCAACATTCTACGCAAGGGAAATTTTCGCTATTCATTAAGGATTCAACATTCTACGTACTACGCAATCTGCATGTTAAGCCATCAATATTTCGAAATGTTTTATTACACATATATATCTCTATATACATATATAGAGATACATGTAAAATATAAAAAAATACGGTGGCTTTTCTCTACGCGAACAGGCAAGCTCTAATTAACTTTCCGCAATTTCAGGATCTTCCTCCGTCGAGCAGTACCTTCGAGAACACTCTGGCATGTTATGTAACGGCCACTATAAATAGCTCTACGTGCCATTTTTCGTCAGACTGCTTCCGGCGATCACATGCTCTAAGGTAATCACTGCTCTGTCCCTTTTTCTCATCTTTATTTTCCCTACGTCAGAACGCAAAATTGTTAGATTTATTGCTATTTAATTCAACTCCTTATTAGATATGTAATCTGGAGATCTTCGTCTAAAAGAAAACGATTTCCCATTTTAATTGAATAAAGATATGGAGTTTTAAGGTGAAATTCTTCTGTGTCCTCCATTCTGCTGCCTTCCACTTCGCAACGACCATACCTGGACTCTGATGTGACCTGATTGCTACGCTTATCATTTCCAATGCCCTCTACTGCAAATATCACACACACACACACATATATATATATATTAATATATTGATTTATACACTCTTAGACAAAAAAAAAGTCGCACCATGAAGGAGTTATCCGAATGTAATGAAAATCGGTAGAAGTGATGTACATGTACAGAAAAACAAATGATTACAGTTTGAGAAAAATTAAATGATTTATTGAAGTGATAGAGCTTCGCAAAGTTGAAAAGTCAGTAACGTATTTCTCCACCTCTAGCCCTTATGCATTCAGTTATTCGGCTTGGCATCGTTTGATAGAGGTTGCGGATGCCCTCCTGAGGGATATCGTGCCAAATTCTGTTCAACTGGCGCGTTAGATCGTCAACAACCCGAGCTGGTTGGAAGGCCCTGCAAATAATGTTCCAAACGTGCTCTCCAGCGACCTTATTGGCCACGGTAATGTTCGGCAAGCACTAAGGTAAGCAGTAGAAATACGTAAAGTTTGTGGAGGCGGGCATTATCTTGCTGAAATGTAAGCTCAGGGTGGCGTGACATGAAGGACAATGCAACAGGCCGTAGAACTTCGTCGGCGTACCGCTGTGTGGTAAGGTTGCGACGGATGACAACCAAAGGGGTCCTACTATGAAATGAATTGGCACCCCAGACCATCAGTTCTGGTTGTAGGTCTGTCTGCCGGCAGACAGTCAGCTTGGTATCACACCGCTGTCCGGGGATTCTCCAGACTTGCCTTCGCTGTCATCGGGACTCAGTTAAAAGCGGGACTCATCGCTGAAGACTATTTTACTCCAGTCAGTGACATTTCAGTGCAAATGAGCCCGATACCACTGCAAACGGGCTTGACGTTGTACAGAGTTCAATGGTAGTCGGCACAAGGGGCGCCGTGACCCCAGGCACCTTTCTGTGAGCCGTCTATCAATGGTCCTTGCGGTCACTGAAGCACTAGTTGCACGCACAATCGATGATAAGGATACATCTGGGGCTGTGAGTGCCGTTCTGATGATTGCCCGGTCTTCACGTTCTGTCGTTTCTCTAGGCCTACAGCTTTCTTTTTGACGCTGTGTGGGGCCATGGTTCTCTCATTCATGCCAACATCGTCTAATAGTGACATCGCTCCTGCTCAAATGTCGAGCTATTCACCGATAAGACCAACCGACTTCTTTGAGCCCAACTACACGACATCTTTCAAATTCTGACATGTGGGCATATCGCTCGCGCACTTCTATCCGAGGCGTATTTACTGTCTACCAAGTGTCCGAGGCGTAGTACACGGAATGAAATTCGTGAAGAATTTATGACCTGGAATCATAATTTCTCCTCTTAAATATCCTGCCAGTTGCACAGATCAGATGCGCTTTAACGACAACCGTTCATTCATTGGCAGCCAAAATGTAAAATTTTGCATTTTCCGTCGAAACCTTTATACATATCAATTTGTGTCCAGTTTCTTTATATCTTCTCGGTGCGTCGTGGTGCGTTGTGTTTTTTGTTTAAGAGTGTATATTGCCGCCGTTGGGATTTACATTATGAACCTCCCTATACTAAGCAGACGAGGTTTAAACGACATTACGAAAGCATGCTATAAAAGAGAGAATATACCTTACGTTCTCATTCATTAACAGGACGAATGAGAAAGCTTAACTCCGCTGTCAAACCCTGGTGTTGACAATTTATAGTCTACCATAGCTTGGGTGCCACAGTAGAGCTAATTTTGTATTTTATAAGTAGGAAATATAGGAGATCAGCGAGATCAGCGATAACATCGCCGGGATTCGAACTCGGATTTCCTTGAATTAACCTGACCTGATTCTATTTTCGTATTGAAAACACGCGTTAGGAAGGAAGAAAACATTTTACAATGTGACCTGCTTGAAAATTGTAGATTTCAACACTATTAATACTATCATATCGCGTATTATGCCTGTGTTTTTAGGCTTTATATATTGAGTTTGCAGAAAATTGCGTTTAAAAATGTTTAGCTCATAATCCATGGAAATGATTTTATAGTTCTACATTAGAAGTATTTTCCTGCTTGTAATGTTTTATAGTGCTTCTTTACAAAATTTTCTCAGTGTGATCAAAATCTTACATTCATGAGTTTAGTGAGGTTTCCGTGAAGTTAGGAATTGCAATAATTTTAAAATTTACTTAAAAGCAAGCGCGTATTTATTTTTGACTGTAAAATATAATAATCACGTTATGGGCAGTGTAATTACCATAGGTATCTGCATTTTATATAACCGAATTTTTATTTTTAGTCCGAAGGGGCAATTTACCCAGAAGGACTATTAATTTCGTTTTGGCATTTTGCGTTGATTCACTAAAAGCGTTGTTTCTCTTTTCAGATTGTTGCCACCAAGTATTATATTTAAGGAAATTAAATAATGAAGAATCTACATAAATGAATATATGTTTCTCGCATTGTGATAAAACAACGGTACCTAAAACCATCCAATTTTGAATATTGAGTGTTTCCGCCCGAATACGGGCATGTGTAAGCCCGAATTTGAAACTTGGAATATGTTTTATTATGTATTTCATATTTTGTAAAACTTTACCGAATCTTTGATTAACGAACTTAAAGATTTCAAAGCCAATAATGGCAACATTGTACAGTAAAAAAAATATCTCCAGCGGGTGACATTGTGCATCGGAAATTCTAAAGCTTATTTTAAAATTATTTTGCGATATTGCTCGTTAACTGAATTTTATGGTTTAAATGCGAAGAACATGATATTTAATAAATAAAGGTAACACACAAAATGAAAAAAAAAATGCCCCTTTGGACGTAATTTAAAATCTGAAACCTTTCAGGTTTTTCTTTTTTTATATATATACTTATTTCTTAAAGCTGTTAGTGAGATCTTCGGTTATGAGCAGAACAATAATTAGTCTTCACATATGAGTTCAACGTATTTTCCAATGCCTCTTCTTTTTATACAGATGATATCCTAATGCACACGGCTCCTAGGATATTATAGTGGATACCTAAAAAAGCTGTCAGTGTTTCCGGAATATATCGGAATGGAAATAAACGAAATTCAACTTTACTTAAATATTACAACGTAAGGGCCTATATTAGAGAATTCTGAGAGATGTAAACAATTCCTGCATATGCAATAGTAGTTGTCAAATAATTTACTTTTCACCAAATTCCAGAAAATATCAAACAAATTGTTGAGAAAAGCTCTTTTCCCTGTTCTATTTAACACTAGCCATATATCGGTCTTTTGCACTAGAAAAAAATAGAATTCCAGGGGAAACAGTAATTCTGAAATGTAATAAAACATGAATAAAACACATTTTGACTTAGATTGAGACCAATAGAGGAACTTTCAATTATTACAATATTCTTGATCATATGTATCTGTAACAAAATCTTAAAGTCGTTTGCAATGAAGGATATAAATCAGAATTGTCAATGAGAATTTTAAGTAAAATAAACGTGATTATTCGTGTATTTATCATTTCCACTGTTTGTTCTGTTCTGTATTACTATATATAAGCCAAATGCAATAATAATGGGCGAAGGTTCGCGGCTCTGAATGGTAGTAGTAAATATATAATGTCTTTTCGGCATGGGAATAATTAAAATACGGTGGAGCCGAAAGCCCCGCTGAGAGTTTGGTGGTAGTGGAAGAGGTCATAGGAGAACCGCGATTCGACGCCCCGGCTTCTCTCCTTAAAAATCTAGATTGAGCTTGGCAAACTTGCACTCTCCTGCGTTAGAAAAAACTAACAGCGGGCGTAACTTTTTCGGATCTGATTTATTTTATGATGAGATCAGGAAAAATAATTCTAACAACTCCTATTGATTGTTGAGTTCTTTCTCCGTGTGTCTTTATACCTAGTAACAGTGTTGAGAAATATTTGTTAATATCGTTAAAATATGGCGTAACGAATCCGTCTGTGCGATTTACTTAGCTCCTCCATGTCTGGAGAGGTGACTGTTTAAAATTGACGTTTAATTTAATATTCTTTGTTTTGCCGCAGTGTAACTAAATGTTAAAAATGTTCCTTGGATCTATTAAGTTCGTGCTTTTTAAGCTTTTTATCTACAGTTAGGTTTACACTATATATATGCTTGCGTACAATTATTTACACTTTAGTTAAAAGATGAAATGCACCATTCGTATATATTTGATTTTGGCAGATTCGATTTTGATGGATTTCGTAAGAAGAAACCGCCTAATTGCGGCAGCTGAAAGGTGTTTTTTGACATTTAATTCTTTTCAGTAAAATGACATAGAAGAAATGTTTTTGTACCATTTTATTTCAGTTTAAAGTATATAAAATTTAAACCATCTTACTTATTTTAGATAAAGGTAGCGCCATAGCCACCAGTTACTTGAAGACAATTACGAAGACTGTAGCAATAGTTGAACAAAATGTAGACACTTATCACACAAACGTGAAAGAACAGTAAGCCTGGCTAAGCCATGAATTTACGAAGCCTTGGCGAAAATTTCAGAAATGGCGAGCTGCCAACACTAGAGAAATTTTCAAAGTTTTAACATTCAATAACTATTTAATACAATGTGAAGCACAATTTTAAGACTATTAACGCACAATTTAACAATTCTATTTCTCAAATACGCACTTGCTGTGCAATATCTAATTAGAGTATCCCATATGATCATATCTGAAAATCAGACTTAAATAATTGCATAAATTAAAATGTCTTTCCCCAACAAATGGTAATAATACAAATAAATATCTTATTCGCAACAATGACAAGATTACTAATTTTTAATAACCATTATCTACTGTATGAATACATATTGTACATACAGGTCTTTGCAAGATCCCATGTGCAGAGCGTACATGTAACCGTCTAGCGAAACTACTCTCACCCAAAGTCACATATATTTCCTTTCCATAAACAATTTATAGTTTAGAAGGCCATCCTCTTTTAACATTATCATTACTGTATGCTCATATTATTACTGTATTAGGTAAAATATTTTTTAAGACTTTCAATACGTTTTCACTTACAAAGACGCTTATTAGATACCAGTTTTTATTTATTTATTTATTTATAGCGAGTTATGCCATTAGCCATTATACTGAAAAGAAGAAATAATCCGTGGAGGACTTTCTATAGGAAACTGGCTCATATCCACATGGGAAAAACGGCAAACTTGTGCTCTTGCAGCCATACTGTCTGCCAGAATTCGATCTCTGGACAAAGCAACCAGTGTTCAGCAGTTTCTACCGCTCAGCCGCTAGTGGGCATTAGGAATTATTAAGTCCTAAATTCTGTAATGAATCGAAGTAAGAAACGCATAAACTCGCTGTGGTATGAATGACATGAGAATGAGAAAATTAAAAAGTTGAGAATAAATCCGACTTTAATGTTGTATGTAAATTTTAAGGCTTGGCGATAAAGTAAAATTAGATAATAATTAAATAATATTAAATAAAGATGAAAAAAAGGTGTAATTATTTTGTTGCTTTATTTTACAACATAACTCAAACTTTGCGTAACAAATCAGGTAAAATAAGTCGACTCATGAAATTAATCAGAAGTTTCACTATACACAATGTTTCAGGTATAAGCATTGTTAAACATTAATAAACATTAATCAGCTGAGTACATGTACTCCAAGCATGTATTTTTTCTCTTTGTCTTTTGTGATAAAATATGTGGGTAATTCTTTGTTAAGCTACTGTATTTATTGGCCGGCCAATTAGAAAATGTTCAGGTTTTAAAGCCTCAAGATCATTAATATTTTAAGAAACCATTATTAAGGGTGTGGAATTTAAAACAGCCTCAATTTCAGTAATTACAGTGATAAATTATTGGTAATTAAAATTTGAATTTCCAACAATTCCCTTCAAGTGGCGCTCGAAAGATTTCAACTCAACTTGAGTCCTCCAAAATTTGGAGTTCTTATGAAATGGATTTTTAATTGATTTCTTCAGAAGACAAAAATCTTCGTAACTCATCATTAGGTTAAGTAGCTAATTTATGTTACATAACGTAAATTACATTAAGTCGTTTTATCTTTGCTTCGGCTCCTACAAAATTTGTAATGTTGTCGGAAATTAAGGTGTAGCCTTTCCCAAACCTTTCAAAGAATCTTTTAAAGCTAAAATGAATGAACCTGATATCAGGTCCCCAAACATCTGCATACGGATATCCTTAATGGACATACAAACCTTGTGGCACTGCCACATGTATTTTATGGGAAAGTCTTTCTTTGGTATTTATATTTCGTATGAATTGGTTCCGTCAACTCCTGTGTTTGGAAATGGGGAAATTATAGTACCTCTTTCAGATAAGAGATTTCTCATTAATGGAATTTGAGCTCCATTTCTTCCGTACTTAATGTCAGAATCATTAGCAGATTCTATATCCCGAAATGCTTTTAGAATTTTATCAATATCTGTAAGTTCTCGCAAAAGTTAACAATATAATTTATTCGTCGCTACATTGAGATACTAACTATATAATCCAAAACACCCTAGAGCACTAAACGGAAGTCTTTAATAAAAGTATTCCTCGATTTTAGATTATTGGAAAATATCTCTGCAGTAATTAACCTATCTATTCTTCTGAGTTTAAAGTATTCTGGATCGGCAAATTCATTACTTTGGCCCGGATTACGATTTAAATCCACAAGTTCCTGAATCTTCATCTACTGGTCGTAGGGAACACAGACACCACACAGACGCAAAATAAATAAATAAATAAGAGGAGGGATTAGAACTTATAGACAAATTCGCTGATAATTATAAAACTTTTTATTTTCAATAAAAATATTTGCGGTATAAAATATCTTATCTATTTTAAGCAAAGATAGTAGAAAAGCTAAAAGGTTTTCTAAGAGAATTACGAGCACCATTTTACAAAACTAAGCTCAACACGTATAACTATAGTTTTATTTAAAACGTATTTAGTAAAAATTTACTGGTAGGCAAAGGGGACCGAAATAAGCATATTTTGTAATGAAATGCAGTTACGAATTCAATGCACGGAGCGGTAGAAGGCGCTATTGACCGACAGACAAAAGCTTTCTGTTAGTGTAAATTTTCATTCTCTAAGTAGATGTCAAAAAGTATGCATTGCTATACGAACGCAGAACTCATCGACATGCATTTTATCTACAGGACTGAGGTTAATATGGATCACTCAAAAGAGTTTCTTAAGAAGCCATTCTGTTTCCGTCCACAGCTCCAAGGCGTTCCGGTAGCAATACATACCACTGAAAATTCGGGCGATGAATGACGATTTACGTCAGTTTTTACTTACTTCTAAACACCTCCCATATTATCTCAACGTGCCATTTTGTCGACGCACAAAACTTGTTTATTTCTTTTCCCTTTATTTGCCTTTACATTTTGGGCTAGCTCTTTTTTATTTCCCTGCATATAAAAATGCTCCAAACTGTATGACTGCATAAATGAGTGTTTAATGAAAGAAGTTAGAATAATTATTTCTTTTTATAAGCATACATAATTTTTTAATTAATTTATACGGAAAATAATCTTTTGATATCCTTTTTTCAAATTTCTTAAATTATTTTATTTTCTTCCATCTTTTAGCAGTCTTAAAAATCTTTTAAATGGTATGGCTTCTCAATAATTCTCTTTCAAATTTTACTCTACATAAATGACAAATGCCCTGTTTTAGTAGTTCTGTTTGATTTAAAATCTTAGAACTGTTATTATGATGTAGAAATGGTTATCTTGTGGTTATCTTGTTATTAATTTACTTAACAGTTAATTTTGTTTTGAAGCAGTCTTTCCTTATCGCTCTTCTTTGAACCCACGCTTTCTTGCCAGAATGATATTACAGTTCCACGCGTTATGAAAAGTAGGGTAGAAAGATACAATTCAAACTAGCGGTCTGAGTTACTTCAGACAGAGCGTGTTTAGCCTTTCTGCCAAGTTGTTTCGCTAATGTTTAAGCTTGCTATTTTACGGCTGTGCGTATTAATTGGAGGTTTGTCTACTTCGATGGTACAGCTAAGAGCCACCTGGCGCTAATTACCTCTGTAGAGCTTCGACTGATTATTTAATTTACGTTTAGCTTTAATTTTATATTTCTATTTTGAGTTACGGGCAAAATTATTGGCTCTGTTTTGTAAGCACCAGAAGCGCCGACTCTAAGCATTTTCTTGAGTTAAATGAAAGGGTCTTTTCATTCTTCGTGTGCGTTGTCATTGATACAGTTAAACTTAGCGAATAGTAGCTTCATAGTTCAAGTAAAGATCTAACCAGCAAAAGGGAAATTTAATTTGGCTAGAATCTTACAATCTATTTATTAACCAGTATAAAGAACAGCTGAATTTCTGGCAGACGTTTTTGCTCCTGAATTGTACATTTTTTGAAGAATGACTTGTACGTTGTCGTCCTTGAAATCGGTAGGAGTCCTATTTAAAATATACTCCTAACACAGGTTTGCTTCTTTGCTTAATTTTAGTATTTATTAATCGACGGTTAAAGTAAGCATCAATGAATTTATATTCCTTACCATTCGCTGTCGATTAAATTACACGTGCGTATGAAATGTTGTCTGACAATGCATTCAAAACACAATATGAATCACCCTACGGAATGTTAAATCTTTTCTGATCACTTGCATACATATTTCTTCGAAAAGGGAACGTCTTACACTCTCTTTTCTTACACATATGTTAAAGAAAGCCTGTAAATTAACACACCACAAGGAAGAGTAAATGCGAAAAAGTTACATCATATTTAGGCTTACGAGAGGACCAATTTTAGCTCGGACAGCTCAGGATTTATAACTGTGTCCGAGATTTTGTTCGGGATTGAAAATTGTCCGGGGATTTTAAATGGGTCTCATTGCACTCATTGCTCCAGCTAACGGATATTGTCTGGATTTCTTGTTCTTAAAATATGGTAACCTTAATCATATTTCGTACCTTAATATATATAATCACCTTAATATATATTCTATTGAAATGGAATGCTATAGAGAATCAACCTATTCATACTGTTACGTTCAAATATCGCAGATGTAAAGAATATATTTGTAATGGTATCACGTTCTTGAGGAAAGCTACGTGCAAAGGATTTCTTTAATAAATCGCGCTTTCAGGTATTTGGTAATAATTCTGTAGACTAGAAAATTAACGATTCTCGTACAAACTTTGAAGTTTCAAATTCACTTCAGTTTGTATAGCTCTACATTAATTAGTTTTGGTTCTGGAAATGAACTGATCGTGAAGATACGTCTGCAGCATTCAGTGCCATTCTAGAATAGGATTATCTATATAGCCCAGCTAGACAGATTTATTTCTCTATAAATGTATACAAAAACGAAATGCTAGACTTAACCTGCTTGGGTTTAAGCTAAATAGATGCGATGATGATGTAAATCACAGGAAATACTTCCTCAATTTAAATCGTAGGCACTACGAAAGAGAGATCTTGGAAAATACATCATTGGAATAGATGAAAGAGGATACGAAATTGTATTCCCCAAAGTCCTTAATTATCGAAAACTATTCTAGTAGTAGTAATTAAACATCCCAAGGTAATTTCATAGGCGACACGTAAATTCCTCGGATAGTAATTTTCTAAGTTAGTGCGACGCCCTTTTCATTAACAACCCAATCATCACTGTGACGTTTTACAGTAAATCATGATCGAATGACTCCTCAAAGGCGATAGGAAGATACCATCTTCTTGAAATTGAATATTTTGCATATTCAGCCAACCAGCAAGCTTCTCTCAATCTCAAATTGATTTAAATCATTCTAGAACATGTAGCTCGAGGACCTATATGCTAACAATGTGGTCGAAATTCATAAGTGCAGTATGCTGACTGTACTGACTACAGAGACTACGGTGGAAATCTCGTCAACAACCTTTTTTTAAAACTTACTTGACTTAAATATGAATTAAACATGAAAACGTAACTTAAAAAACATACCTTGATAACTAAAACCGTTCTCTAATCTAAAACAAAAATATATGCATTTACTACCAAAAACATGGCTGAACTCCGGCTGTTTCTTTCTCAAATGCGGTTCATTGTATAAGACAGTAGACAGTAGTTTTGCTTTATAAATATAATTTAAAACAGAAATATTGCTGCGGTATATTATTTTTCATATTCAGTTATTTATATTAACTACATTATGTCCGTAATCATTTTAGAAATTTTCAATTTTTACCTCACCTTCTTATAGGGTTCTAACTGAGTAGTACTAATGTAAATGCCTTCAGACCCTAATATACTGATAAGCGAATTATCACTTCGTCTAAAATATTATAACAAAATCTCCAGATGATTTTAAGTAACTTTTTCATTAGCTCCCAAAAGGAACAGAAGCAAATTGTACGTAAAACTCCTCCACTTGCTGATACTTCAAATAACCAAGATGAAATTTCAAGATGAAATTTCAAATTAATCCGGAGACTACAAAATTTTGCCTACCTAAGCTGACTCAAAACGTTAAAGGCGTCTGTTAACGTTTGCTAGCAAAGCTGATAAAGCCGGTATATTCACTGAGAGCTGAGAGAGAGAGAGAACGTAAAATGCAGACATAGCTGCCAAGGAGCTAAATATTTAAAGCTTTCGATTTAATTACATTTTAAGCAAATTTGCCTCCTGGAAAGCAACGGAAATATTTAATTATTTTATTACAAAAAATACTAAAAAAAGTTTATAACAAAAGAATGTATAAAAAAGAAATTATTATAAAATTTTAAATCATAATAATTGGTTAAATAACTTAAATACCTTATACCTTAATCCTCCAAGTAAAAGGAAAATAATTATGTTTTATTAGGCGGTACATTCAGAAATGGTGATAGCAAATGGGATAGTAAAGGGGTGAAATGCTAGTCAGATGCTATATTAAGAATGTACACCACGCAAAAAAAAAAAAAAAAAAAAAAAAAAAATCTCCCGTTCTACTGGGCCAATTGTCGGTACTTTGACACCAAATCGGACATTTTCTGAAATAATATACCGATTTTTTATATATTTCGAGTCTAGGACTCTGATTATGCCTAAGTATTAAATCTTTTAATTTCTGGTGAGAAATTTATGGAGAATTTAAACATTTATCTTGCCGCAGTTTTTTTCATTTGATTTATTCTTCAAGAATAATTTACTTGGTGAAATTCTTAATTTATAGTAAAATACTTACTTTCCTTTAATTTTCATTGATGCACGAGCGGAAAAAAGGCTCGTTCATTCTTTCAAATAATTTTAACAAAGTGCGTAAGCCATATTTTCGTTATTGTCGCTTATAATAAATACGCCAAATTCAAAACGCGCCAAAATGTAAATTCACATATATCTTAGGAAATTTTGAATAAACATCTCTAATTTTTGCAGGTATGTTTAGAAATACATCTACTTTAAGGTGATGGTAAAAGTTTTACAGATTATAATTAAAACATTTTTCGAAAAATTTATAAAAATTATATAAAAATACCAATTTTAAAAATAAATCATAAAAAGTGGGCGAATTTTATTTGGAATGAACCTAAATTTCGAAATGTGAAAGGAAGAATCAAATAAGTTTAATGAAAAAGAAATATTAATAAATATATACCAAATTTAATGGAGGAGCTAAAATTTTGAGAGCTAATGTTTTAAAATTTACTCGTGGCATTTTTACAAAATTTGCCATAGTTTGAGTCGTAGAATCCAAATTTGGAAAAACATTTTCATATCATTTCAGAAAAGTCCGATTTTGTGTCAAAATACCTACATTAGAACTGTGCTGTTATACAAATGTAATACATATCCTAAGTCGCACTTTGGAGACATAAAAAACGCAATTTGAATTTCGTCATTTGACCCAGTAGATAGGGAGATACAGAACTGTCCCTACTTTTTTTTCCCGCATTTTAATTTATAGTGTGAGAAAAACTAAATTGTAATTTTTATGCAAAAACACTTAATTTAAAATTTCTATCTTAAAATAATACTCTTATATAAAATCAAATTTTTTCTACATAGGATGTTTTTCAGTACCATTCGATTTATTCTTTTCTTCAGGTGCATATGTAGCTCAAGAGTAAAGAGAAGATTGCCTGGAAAAAAATACTATACTATTCTATATTCGACAGAAAGACTTTTTGCATTAATCTAAATATCATAACATCAACTTTATTTTAATGAAGTTCTTTTAAAATCATGACCATTACAAAAAAATTGGAATCGGGAATTTTTTTTAAAAATTTCGATCTCATAAATTATGCTCAGTATCCCGAGCAATAGTGTAAATTTTATGTACCATTAGAAAGCACTTTTTGATACAAAGCAAGTAAAAAAAACAGTTATTTCTTTATATCCATAAATTACCAATTAAATTTAAAATGAGAAATCTTTACTAATTTACTTTAAAAGTTTCTTTCTGAAACTATTTTAGAACTTTTAAAGTGGAATAAATATAGCGCTGCAGGTTTTAGTAAGTGTAGACGTCTTGGTAAAATCAGTTCTTTAATGCTTATGAATTATGAATTATGTCTCTTACTGACATGAAGTTTGGAACTCATCAATTATGGCATGACTTTTGTTATATTTAGATTTCGAACACGTTTACTCTGTATGAGAAAAAGGACTATGCAAATTTTACGGCATCGAAGAATTTCACTTAACTGACAATCTTCGAAATTTCTGTTAATTTGTTACATATCATATTTATATAAACGTCTTGGTAAACGCAGTTCTTGAATGTTCATGAATTATGAATTATGTCTGTTATTGACATGAAGTTTTGAACCCATGAATTATGGCATGACGTTTGCTATATTTAGATTCGAAACACATTTACTATGTATGAGAAAGAGGACTATATAAACTATACAGCATCGGAGAATTTCTCTTAACTGATCATCTTCGAAATTTCCGTTAATTTGTAACATATCATTCTTCATTAAATAAACATAATTTATTATAGAAGTACTTTTTAATTAAAAATTTTTGTATTTTGGAATAATTATATTGTTCATCCTTACTTATTTTACAGATAGTCTTCATATTAAATGCAAACGACGAACCAATGATATTAAATAAATGAAGCTCATATAATACTCTAGACAAATTTTATCTTACTGGAGACGAAAGCAATTTCATTAACACTGTTTATCAAAATTAAGGATAATGGAAACATTTCGAGTAAATAAATGCTTTAACTTGAATCTGAGAATTATTTAATCTACCATCTTTATATATGCTATTTAACTTAAAATAACCACGAAATTAATTTCCGTCAGGAAATAAATGAGTTTGCTATGAGTATTATTCCACCTTTAGAAGATAAATTATGAATAATATAAAGAATGTCAAGTGAAAAAGCTAAAGTTCCCAGAATTCCTATTCCGCTTATACTGTAAAAGAATGAATGATAATCGTATAACCTACCACGACATACTGTAACATGAATTAAAGAATGGAACGTCGGGAAACCTATCTGTTTCTAACTCTAAAATAGAAAGCGGAATCGATGATTATCAATTCCTCTTTCTATATCCTATGACTCACCATTCCTTCTTTCAAAAGTGAATATTTCTCGCTTTGTAAGTTCATTTAAAATTGCGGTGTATGTTATTTGCATCGTGCTTTTAATAAGTGATTATTAGTTACATTTTCCAGTTAATTTCGGTATTCATTATTTTCCCTGTGTCAAGTATTAGTATTGTGATTAGCCCTGTTATATTTAATTTTCAGTCACCATGACATAATCAAGATAAGAAGGGGAAGGAACTGAGGAACAGTTATAATGATGATGATGATGATGATAATAACAATAACGCGAAATCACATTTCGATGATGGGAAGCTCAAGTAAAATTTTCTTCTCTTAAATTTAAATAAGTATTGTTATGTTTAAAAAATCTGATGTAGACACCACATGATTTCCTTGTACAGCCTTCAAAATTATGCACATTTTTTGCTGCAGCTCATTTAAACTTATTTCCTCGAATTTTATTAGAGATATATTTCTTATTCAATTAATTTAATTCTCAATTCGCGGTAAAGTAAAATACATAAAAACTCAAAACGCCTTCATTGCAAATTGTAAAGTGCAGAAAAATATAAACCACTAAATGCAGTTAAAACATTTAATAAAAAAAATTTTTACAATTAAAATTAGACAAATATTAAAATTAAATAATTTCTACGCAAAAACAAGCAGTTCGGCCAGAGTGCAAGAAGGTAAATTTTTCAGTGCACAAAACTTAAAGTTTATTTTTGTCACACTAGCAAAAAGATTTCGAAGATGCAGAAACTGATTTGAAAGACTATACTACTGAGTTTCAAATTTAAATTCGTTACACCTAACTTGCCACCTAAACTTTTAAATTGCTGATAATTCTACAACTGTTGCATACAAATTAACTAAAGGTATACAAACCTTAGGTGGAACAATAAAAACCACATAATTCAATCACTTTTAAAGCAAACAATGCACAATTTATTAACATATAAGAATAAAAATATTAAGATCCCCGAGCCAGGCAACAGAGTAGAAATATATATATATAGTCTCTCTCTCTGTATATACATATATTCCACTCTCTCTCTATACATATATATATAATAATATATATGTAGTAAAGACATAAAGCAAGAAATTTAGAACTACTTTTTCACAAAGGCGAAAATTGAAATTCATAATTAATAAATTTCAAATAATGCTATAAATGCAAAAAAGAATTTTTAAAATTGTTAAAACCAAAACTATAAAAAGCATTACCCCAATTCAAAAATTTTATGAAATTTAAAGAAATTTAAATAACTGAAAAGAAGAGGTACTCAGCCAACTTCAATGCCACTTCATCTGGGGAAAGGAGCTTTGAAACCAATTGAAAACTTGTTTCAATTGAAATTCTTTGTTGCATACATAGGATTATTTTAAATTTATTAATTATGAATTTCAATTTTCGTCTTTGTGAAAAGGTAGCTCTAAATTT